>JAULBM010312368.1:0-24254 GCA_032357055.1 Geukensia granosissima | reverse complement strand
GGCAGATAATTCAACTTAAGTGATAGGGGAGCGGGGGGTATCTTTTGTGAGTTTTGCTCACAGTATGTCTTGTTTTAACTAATCATGTTACACATGAGATGATTGCAAAATTTTTCAGGTTATTTGTGTATGAAAAAAAAACAATTTAAATAACCACAAAAATTCTTTCCGTAAGTTTCACAATAAATTTTCTTTTTTCATGAAATTTTAATCAAGTAGTTGATTGTTTATTAGTGAATCAATTTGGGTATTTTAAATTATAATTTTACATGATGAATTGTAAATTTAAGAACTGTAATCATCCTATTCATAGGATAAGGACATAATACGTGTCTGAAACTATCTTTTATGTCTTTTTTCTGTTTTTCCATCAAATTTGAAATTTATCCCTGACATGGATACTGGGATATTTAAAATTAGTAACTTTTCATGAACAGTTTTATTGAAAAATGGCAGTTTAATTTGAAAAAAAAACATTTTATTGGGAAACATATATCCATATTCTTTCTTGTAAATATTAACCGTACCATGCAACAGAACAATCAAGCATATTTAACAATTCAGTATTCAGTATTGAATCATGTGACATCTTGTCACAACTAAAAACATTCCAATTTCTAGGTGTAAATATACATTTTTGTAACAATTTCTCCTTTCCACCACAAACATTCTTTCTGGTTGGATATATAATTCCTTAGAATATACATGTCATTTGCACTACTTATGTACACTAGGGAATCGTGTCCACTGAATAAGGTGCACTAGTGTATTTTATACATCAGGTAGAAATACACAAGTAACCCAGAGACTTTACACCCGGGTAAAAATCTATGCTTTCAGAAACCCTGCCAATACATGTATTTAAATATTGTAATGCCCTTAAAGAGCCCCTTTTTTATAATACTGAACTGCTATTTATAGATGATCATTTACCTGGTATTTATTTAATTAATGTACATTTAAATCTTATCAGTCATTTCTATTTAAAAATGCATGAGTTCTACTTAATCACATTTAATTTTGTGTTTTTTTTATCCTTAGTGCCTGATCTGATGGCTAAACATTTTTAAGAAAGTGTTATATAGTTTGTTTTCTTTGGATCTGCCCTGTGAAGCATGTGACAGCAATTAACTTTTTAACATGCACATTATGCTATTGGTAAAGACCGTAAAGTAATATGAAAATCAACTTGGAAGTAATTGTGAAGTAATGTACTGCTAAGCTTTGTAATTTTGGGGGTATAATTTATTTGTCAAATATTACACTTTTAGCTAGGTCATGGTGACCAGAATTTGTGTTATTTAAACCTTTTCTGTATAAAATTAAGAATTTTTTTTTAAATTGTCACAAAAAATTGATTCAATTTTTCAAACCTGAAAAATGACAACTGGGTGTCCAGTTATTATATTACAATATTAGAATATGAAATTATTTCAATAAAAACTGTTTTGTCTCAATAATAGGGAAAAATATGTCTTCTTTAAGTGATAACACCATATGGGGAACATGGTCTCCCTCCATTAAGAAAATGTAATATGGTGTAGGACTGGTTATGAATAGAGGGGGGGGGGCATACTTCTAAATGTGACAAGCAAGAAAAAAAATTTTTAAAGGGGGACACATAGTCACTGTTCTGTAACTACTTTACAAAGTTTATATGCTAAAATTAGACAGGCTTCTCACTGCAATTATTTTTTGTTTGTTGAAGAAATTAAGTTGTTAATGAAAAATACCTGACAAGGCAAAAACATAATTTTGCCTCATGACTTTAAAAAGTGGGGGCATTTGCCCCCATACTGCACATGGATTGGATGTGCAAGGGATACCATTTGATGGAAGAATTACAATACTGGTTGCTGTAAAAACGTTTTGGCATGCATCCTTAAATTATATTCCCATATGGTGCCCACTTAACTACTATGGAAAATTTGCATTTTTTTGTTGACATTTAGTTTATTTTTGGCTTCACAAAGTGAGGGCAAGTACAAATAATATCTCTGAAAGTAAATGTCAAATATATTTTCAATTTCTTTATTGCACATTACATCCATATGGGTCAAGCAATATACATACAAAACATATAAGAACAATATAGATATAGAGAAAGTCTCGAGAAGAAAACAGTGCTTATATAAACTGTAGTTGTAGGAGTACAGAGAGTAGGGCAGCGTTTAGACTTCAACTTCGTCTGTTCAGAGCATGGTCGGTCATTGGCAAGATCTAATGCTCGTTAGGTTGATCAGTATACAAACTACCTTTTTTAAAGTTCAATGACCTGTTACAGGGAAAACCATGTTGATTTTGCCTGGGTGCAACTGCACCTGTATGACGCGGAATATCCTTGCCACGAGTCATAACCAAGGCGGAAAAATCCAAAGGTTTTGCGCAATATAAACTGTTAAAATGGATGCTATTTACGTTTTCAGACATTCTACTACATTTAAATTTACCTTAACTGGATTTTTACATTAAATTTCGTCCTGCAATGCAAGCCACAACAGCATTGTGCTCCATCCCGCCTTCGTTCTTTGGGAGAGTTAAAAATAAATAACGGAAATTCCTTTCGTAAAAATAGCTAAGGCTACCTACGGGTAAATATTATTGACGATTTTGATTTTTCAAATCAAATCAATTTTATATGTCATTTAAATCTGTACAGATTTGTGACATGCATGTAAATATAATTAACGAATGAATTACTAAATTATATATATTTTTATTGTTACCACTTTCCATCTATTCACTTTGTATTACCTCCCTTGATTCAAAATGTTATATTGCTGCAATCAACAACTTCACCTTTGCATCCTGTCGGGTGGGGGGTGGAAAGTTATTAACGTCCTGCACTGCAAACTAATGCTCTCGGTCGGACGGATAACTACGTGCATCCTGTCACTAATTTTGGTTTGATTTAATTGGTTCTACAGGTAAAATTTTTGATTAATCAGAGGTCCGATAGACAGTAATGTTAGCATTTAATAGCCGTAGTTGTAAATCAGGGGAGATCATTACAACACAATATTGGAAATGTTATCCCATAGGCGCTTTTTAAAATTTATTTATTTTCATTAGATCAAAGACCAAAAATGAATGTAAAATCAAATGAAAAGAAACAAGTGCGCCTTTTTAATCCCAGAATCCATATAAAATCGTTTGTGAGTTTTTTTTCACATGTTCTCATAAAATCAAGTCTTCAAATCTGTCAGATGTACCAAGAAAAATCAAGAAAGGATTAAATTTCCCCAAATTTTTAGGGGAAATATATCTGAAAACTAGCATGTAATTACACCAGAGACATATAGTTAAATTGCCACATAGACCGCTTTTCTGGACTCTTTGGACAATTTTTCTCCAAAGTATTTATTATTTTGTGTTATTTGTATTTTTATATGTAATCTGCATGTCTTTGTGTTTGTTTTCTGTTGCTGTATATGTTTTTATATTCGGTAAAAAGCTCTGAAGAGCTTATGTTTTATGTTGTATATTCCACATGCCGAATCAAAATAAAGTTTTACCTACCTACCTACCTCTTCCGTTTCTGCGCATGGTCATGGTTATGGTATCTTCTTACTATTTTTATATTTCAGTAATTAGACTATTTATAGAAAGATCTGATTTAAACAGAAATGTGTCTTTAAAACATGAGGATTGTCTCGGTCCAATGATACTTAATATCCTAATTGATACTACCGTTGAAATATTATTTAAATATCCAGTGTTCTTCTGATTTACAATTGTAAAGAAACTCTTTAAATATTTTTGACATCTATTACATGTAAAAAGTACATTTCTTAGGACATCTTAATAGTCTTCAAACATGGTAAGTAATTTTGTAAACTTTATGACTTATGTTTTGTGAATTACTTTCATTGCACAACAGCTTCGATATAACCAAGACATCAGGAAAACGAATTACACGATGAAACCACGCTTTTTGGAAACCAATTAAGAATATAGTTGTTGGTTTTTTTTTATAAAGTTATACAATACGAAACGAATTTAAATTTAAAAAAAATTAAATATCATTTTAAATATATTAATCATACATGTATCTTATCATATTAAGAACGAAAGTTTGCACTGAACATACATATAATAAACAAAGTACTAAGAAATAAGATATTTGTGTAATTTCTTAATTATTGACATTTATGAAGAAAATTGTATTATGTACAAACTTAAAGATTGCTGATTGATTGATTGTTGGTTGCTTGACGTACAGTGGCTAATATTCCACGCATATACAGGACGAGAACAAGTTAAAAAATATCATAATTATCGGAAGTGGTGGTGGGTTGGACACAAAAGGTCAACGGCTTTTTGACTGTCACTGGAAAATGTGAGTGATGGGTAGGGGCGAAAAATTCAGCCTTTTATAGCGGGATCTATTTATATACTAATATTAAATAGGCCTCGATGGGGTAGGATTTGGTACCATCACACGTGTTTAACCACATCACATGTATTAAGTGCTTGTCCCAATTCGGGAGTCGAGGTCATTGGTTAGTCTTTGTATTTCGTTTTGTTTTTTTATATTAATATGTATTTTCAATCATTTAGGCATGATTTGGATAATTTTGCGAATACAGGTTTTATTTGAGGCTATCTATATTCCACTCTTGATGAAGGCCTCTATATTAAACAAATTTACTCCTTTTCTTACAGAGATGGAATATATGGTCACTTTGAAATTCACCCAATATATTCCCGTTTGTGAATCTAGTCAGTATGTTTAATGTCATAATTTGACTAGTACGTTTAATGTCATAATTTGACTAGTACGTTTAATGTCATAATTTGACTAGTATGTTTAATGTCATAATTTAGAGAACCAAACAAGGTTAACATCACAAAACAATCAAAAATCACCTGGGCAACATCAAGTTTACCTAAACAAGTAGACAACTTACTTTTAACAACAATCAAAAAATATTACTTACCACATGCGTATAAAATATGACACGTGATATTCTACATGTACACCAACAGACAGCGATGCAGTTATAGTGATCTTTTTTTTCATTCTTTTTATTATTTTCATCAAACTAACAAGACTTGTCTAAAAGTGATCAAAAGTTGTGATAATTTTGTAGTTTTATTTCTTTAGTTCAAAGTTGTAGCGTCTTAATCAAGCAATATAAAAATATCCTTTATCCTTGTACATAGATTATCTAATTTGAATGATCTTATCTTTCCTATGCATACATCCTTTGTTTTAAAGACAATTACAATGTTTGTATCGACGAGTCGTCATGTCAGTCATACAAATAAGTCTGGAAAATTTAAACGGTCAGTTGGCTCGTGCTTCGATATATACATATTTGAAATAAGTACCTACATTTCACATAATTTACTCAGTAAAGAAAGGCCAATAAATATGTAACTATTATAGTTCCAATATTAAAATAGGAAATGTGGCACGATTGTCCATGAGACAGCCACCCACCAAAATGACAGTAGAATTTAAACTTCTACAGGTCCCATATTACGACCTTCAACAATGAACCATAGTCCATACCATAACAGAAGCTGTAAAAGGCTCCGAAATACAAAATGTGAAACTATACATAAAACACGACAAACGACCGGTCGGTATTGTGAAGGCTAAAATATGTCAATAATTATATTACATTGCAGTGATCAATTAATGAAGACCAAATCCTTCTAGAATTTGAATATAATCAGGCGCTCCTTGTCCAGAAAACTATCATCTTCTGGACATGTTTGACATGATTGGTTAGTACCTCTTTACCTATATTAATGTCTAAAATGTCCTATGAAGAACAGGCTTTTGTTCTGTTCATCGAAAATTCTAGTTTTTTGTTTTTGTCTTTTTCAACGAAAGCACCAATGTTGGTATGGTTTATTGGTGTTTGCAATGTACCCTTTTCCTGTTCACGTAGGATGCTTTATTGTAATATCAAGCTTTCCAAGGTCTTGGTAAAAACCTTACTGAATCTGATCGGATATAATGCAAAAATACAAAATAACCAATGATGAATGTCTCATTAGTAGCATTAGAACCAAACCATAAGGAGTCAAGGATCCAAGCATAGCAAAAGAAGCACTCAAATCCGAACAAAGCGAAGCCAAATCCGACGACATGGACTTGGAATTTTAACAAATGAAGCAAATTGCTGTAAAACATTGTGTGATAAATTTCATGTCACCAAGTGTCACAGCTGGGTTGGTGAATACCCTCGGGGACACACCAGCAGAGGTATCGACCCAGTGGTTTAAAAATACAAAAATCCTTTTCCAATGTCCCCATGCTTTTTGGTACAGTATTTTGTCACTCTACTTAAGGAAACTCTTGTGATTGAAAAATGAAACTTTGACAGGTTTAAAGGCGGACACAATAATGAGTCTCTTTGTGTCCATTTAGTGTTTTCAATTATCTTGTATTATAAAGTGCTTATTATTATACTACTCGCGAACGAAGTCTGTCTGTCTGCTCGTGCGTCTGTCTGTCAGACTGTCAGTGAAGATTCGTGTCCGGGTCCTAACTTCTTTATGCATTGACATTGGCATACCATATTCGGCACATGAGTGTACCACCATAAGACGATGTGTCGCATAGAATGCTGACCCAAGTATGACCTTGACCTTTGACCTCAAGGTCAAATTTATGGGTTTGTTGACATAGCTTCGTGTTCGGGCCAAAACTTTTATTCCTTTGTCATAAGCATACACATTTGTCATATGGGTGTATCACCATTAGACGATGTATCATATACATTAATAATCCGAGTATCTCCTTGACCTTTGACATCAAAGTCTAGTTTATAGTTTATCTCTCATGGATTTGTGTCTGGGCAACAATTGTTTTGTCCTTTGACATAGGCATACCATATTTGGCATATGGGTATATCATTAGAAAGATGGTTCATTCCTTTGAACCCAATGTCAAAAGTGTGTTTTGTTACCATGAATAAGTTTTGGGCAATTTCTTCTTTGTTGTTTGACATATGCATGTCATCTTTGGCACATAAGTGTATCACCATAAGACGATGTTTCATGTATGACCTTTATATAACCTTGACTTTTTACCTTTGGTTTACCATATGTTTTTACCATGGATTTGTGTTGAGTTGAGTCATATCCTCCTTATTTGACATCGGCATACGAAATTTGGCATTTTAATGTATCTCCATGAGAGCATTCATGACCTCTTTATGTCAATGACCTTTGACCTCATGGTCCTTTACCATATACTTCTGTCTGGAGCACAACTTTTTTCTTTTGATGTAGGCTAACCATTTTTGATGTGTGTGTGAATCTCTATATGATAGAGCATACAAATATGTTGGTGGCGGGGTTATCCTAAGTGAGTTTTACTCACAGGTTTTAATAAGTAGTCATTTAGTATCATGCCTTCAGTTAGAAAGTAGCAGTTAGAAGTAGTACATTATCTGTTGAGTTGCGGGGGTAGTTTCCCGTTACTGCAGAGTACTGTCTTGTTTTAAGTTTGTCAGTTTTCTTATATTTATTGTTATGTAATCTTAATTCTTTGGTAATAAGTTCTTTGAAACAGTTGACTGAAGACTATTCCTCAGTCGACGTCAGCCTTCCAAACTGACAACACCCGATCTTGTAGTAAATTAAAAATTCCAAATCAAACAATCTGCGAGTTTAATTACGCCAGGGTTTTCTGTGTGTTCTCTAGGCAGTCGTCAATCTTTGCCTGTCGTTTTCGAAATCATCGCCAGTCTCGGTAACATAGTCTATTGCTTCAAGCACAAACATTCCATTTAACAATCCAACTGTGGTATTTGCTTTATTTTTGCACTTAAATATGTACATCAGATAATTTATGTTTGCCAAAATTTTTCAAACGGAGCATATCTCAGATTTTGTCCAAGATATAAGAAAAAGTTAGAAGTTATTAAATGGCCTATATCTTGCATTTTTAAATTTTGTGACATTTACAAAATATGTAGCATTCAGAAAATATTGACCTCTTTTTCCAAAACATTAAAATGTGTCAGATTGATGTTCCTGACATTTTTAGCAGATTTGTGATGTCTGGGTGGTGTCTTATTATAATGGATTTCTTTTGACTTGCTACATATATATTTAAATGTTTTACTCCGATAATAATCTCATAGTTTTAGATAAAAAACCTTTATGTGTGGACATTTTTGTTTTACGAAGTATATTTTTTATTCCCAGGCAGCAGACTTACAGGCAGATCAAATTGCAGGTACATATTTACATGTCATTAAATATTTGCCACTTCTTTTAATACAGATCTACTTTCTTTAAATAAATAGTGATAAAACATTCATAAAAAACGATAGACTGCAAGTGGGCAGGAAAGTGGAATCGGCATCTGAAATGCATACGTTTTGGCAGGATATAGAATGATATTGGATTTATGGGGAAGCGAAGGAAAATCTAAGGGCAAGACAAAAGGAAACAAGTCAACAAACACGGAAATCTCGAGAAATCAATACAGAACATGAGAATATAACTAAAAACACACACCGACTATGAACAATCCGGACCCCATAAAAAATCAGAGCTAAACTCAGGTGGACCGGAAAGATACATAGAATCTAACACCACGTAAAGAAATCTCGATCCGTGAAAACCATGGATACCATTGTCCCAGATGTAAGAAAAGCAGTTCCTGTCTCTTTAAAGACACCCGCTGCTTTGTTAATTTTCCAATCCGGTTTAAGTCATTTCAGGTTCATTGGATAACAACCTCCAGGCAGAGAAGATGAACAGTTTGTTTTGGTTTACTTCACATCTTAACAAGAAAAGATCCATATTCATCTGAGAAACGGATATGCCATATCGGCAGACAAGATTGTGCTGTCGACTGTAAAATTTCTGAAGTGATGACTTCGACCTATGAGAAACAAATCCCTGTCTGAGCAGTTTTTATGTCTTTCTAATATTTTTGTGATACATGTACTTTCTTTGCAACATATCTAGCAGAAAATATCAGCAAAAAAAATAGGAGGGTCAAATTACTTTAAAATGTTTCAGATGTTAAATGAAGCGCCCTCTTTTCTAAAAAATATTTTAACTGAGTAAATTTCATGTTAATCTGATAAAACAATTATTTGTTTTCAGAGTTTCAAGAGGCTTTTAATTTATTCGATAAAGACGGAGACGGTACTATATCAAGCTCAGAACTGGGGACAATAATGAGATCCCTAGGTTGTAATCCCACAGAAACTGAACTGGTAGATATGATAAAAGAAGTCGATGCTGACGGTATGGAATTATCCTTATCTGACAACAAAAGGAATATGTTTAATGCTACTAAAGAATACACTGTTTCCATAGTTGTGTATTTATAAGGCCGCTTTGAAAGCATTTGCATTCAATGTTTTGTCACTCAGCTTAGGTATTTTGGATCTCGCAACTATAAAAACCAGAAAAAAATCCAAACAACTCAGAATTTAAGAACAAAGATACTTTTCTAGAACTTTGTTTTAATTTATTCTTGTTGAAATGATGGAAGCGTCAAATGTTGTGAAGACGATAAATGGCACTTATCCTATGCACTTATAAACTATAATTAACAATTACCTTTCATCCAATATGCATAATTTGGAGTTAAACTTCAGTCAGCAGTTTTTGACTACCTGTCATATTTGAATTTGTTTGTCATGCAGTATAGTAGATTCTGTAAAATGTCTAAGGTGAAGTTTTTCTATTTTTTATTCCATTATGGGTTTCTTGTTCATTATATAGTGTTTAAGCTACATAAGGGTACATATATTCGTGTATATTATTTATGCTTTATACCAGTTTAAATGTCAATAACAGGAATGTTTCTTGTATTTACCTTGATAGTGCCCTTTTGGTTTATTGGATGTCCCGAAAGACAAACTTGTGAGGTTTGATACACATATTTCGCAAGTTTTTTTATTGGTATACTCCCATATCTTATAAATAGAAATAATTATGTAGCAGCTTAGGGACAGTCTTGGAACGTGCAATAAGGTGCTCGCTACTGGCTCAGGGTGTGACTAACCATTGAGTTGAGTACGAGTTATAGTTCGATTTAGGATTCGAGTTTTAAAGAGTTCGAGCTGAAACTCGAGATGTTGATTTCTTATGTCGAGTTACTGTTCGATTTGTCGTATTTCAACCTATTGTGTTTTAACAGACTGTCGGTAAACCGCAATTTGTACCCCTTTTCTCTTAGTTTTAGGCAAACTTCATACAATTCATTTAAAGGTCTGCTTTATACCTCGACTTACATCTTAAACAGTTACTCGAAGTTCAACAGATTTGCGACAGAAATTATTCAAATTTCAACTCAAATTCAATTTAAAACTCGAACACTCTCGAATTTGATCTCGATGGTAAATCACACCCACAGACTCATTGTTGAAGTATATTCATGCACTTGCATTTAAGTCAGTTCTGAATTATATGATTTAGTTACTCATGTATACTAACTCACATTTGCCCTTTTTACTTATTGTTATTAGGAAGTGGGTGTATTGAGTTTCCAGAATTTTTAGAGATGATGGCAAAGCGTTTAAAAGACGTCGACGAGGAAGAAGAATTACGCGAAGCATTCCGAGTATTCGATAAAGACGGAAGTGGAAGTATAAGTAAAGCAGAGCTAAAACTAGTAATGGAAAATCTGGGTGAAAAATTGACAGCTGAAGAAATCGACGAGATGATGGAGGAAGCTGATAAAGATGGCAACGGTGAAATAGATTATGAAGGTATAAACAAGTTTGCAAAAGTTATGACGTCAGAATTCTGAAATGAAAAGCATGGTAGTAAATTAAGGGGTTTGTGAATATTTAACTAGTTCTTGGTATATTGATGAAACCCGACCAGTAACCTATATATTTTGAATTATTTGTACTTTGGATTTGGTGGATTGATGTCCCATCGACAATAACATCATAGAAAACAATTAAGCTTTGGACATCGCTTTATCTTTGTTTAACATTCAGTAATAATTCAAATATTTCCGAAAAAAAAAACAGAAAAATTGTAAAGATCTTAACGAGTTTGAAACTGGAAATATTTTCGCATTAGAATACAAACAATAATTCAATATGCATAGCAGTGTTGAAAGACAAGGGTATTTTTTCATCGTTACCCGTTACAGTGGACCCTCTTTATAACAACCACATTTGTTCCCTGACAATTGTGACGTTAAACTGAATTTTCTGTTATAAAGAATCCAAATATTATGAAAAATGATAAATTGTAAATCTTCTATACTGTTATACAGAGGGATTCTGTTGTAAAGAATGCCGTTATAAAGAGGGTCGACTGTACGTACAAATCATTGGAAATGAACAGGTATGCAATTTCTGCATCATTTTTATCAGTTTATTTATCAGTAGTTCGTTACATGCATATATAAAAAAACAGGTTATCCTATGTCGAATTAACATGGTAAATTTTTGTGCATGTTTACATGTTATCCAACGTCGAATTAACATGGTAAATTTATGTGAATGTTAACTGTTACACTACGTTCTTTTTCAGAATTTGTGGAAATGATGATGGCAAAATAGAAAATCTTAAAGATCATTGAAAGCAATACTGGTTCAAAACCACATCATAAAAGACGAAATGTACAAAGTACTTCACAGGATTATACATATGTGTCATATTTCGTTCAATCATTATATTTCAATTTGAATTATATTTGAGAGTGAAAGGTTGAGCAATTGCATAGTGATTAACATGCTCAAACACATAAGCATAAGTTTTATTGTGTACAATTTGATTTAAGTGTATTGTAAATATAGGTTTTACAATAGTACAATTACAACGTATATTTACTTTAAAATTTGTTACTTTGGGTAGATTAAAGATGATTTGTAGTTAAAGAAAACTTCCAACAATTATTTTGTTACACGAAGGGCAAATTAGAGGGAAAAATTTGTACCAGGCTTGTAAACAATAATAAGTGGTTAGGATTTAAACAAAAATATCTTGTTTTTAATTTCTCACTTCAAAACAAAAGTTTTCTTCAAAGGATTATAACTTCTATAGTTTGAACAGAAAAATACGTTTGATATACAAACCTTAACAATACTTTAACACTTGTTAAAAGTATTGGTTATATGTAATTATAAAAATAGAGGATATGGAATGAAAGCCGGAAAGACGACAATCCATTCCTTATTAATTTTTCTAAACAATTTATCTGCGTACAAAGCGCTTTTCTGGATTAACCTTCTTCAGGTACGCTAGGGACCAAAACTTTGGAAGTCAAAGTTGGAACTAAATTAGTCAAACATTATTAAATTTCCAGACAGTGACAAAATCAATGCGAATACAGGCCGTGTTTGTGACGGTTAACTACTTCCGAGAAAACGTAAACAGTCACTCGTCTCTATTATTTTGGGTTACTATCCACGCTTACCACTTAAAAATCTCAGTGGGTAATTGTGAACAGTAACCCCCTCCCCAAATAAAAGATACAAGTGTTTGTGCATGCATACTTTGAACCATATTTCGTGGACATCAGGACATAAAATTGTATTCGTTATCATCTTTCTCTTTAACGTGATGTTACAAAAAGTCAAGTCCTCTTTGTATCCGGTGCCACAACTTTTAAAATAGTCACTGTTGCCATGGAAACCGGTGAAATGTGGAAAGTGAAAAATATATCATACAAAGTTCAAAACTGAATCCGGGTTAAACCAGAAAATTCAAATTGATATTTTCTGCTTCTCTGCTAGCAGGCAGCGTTTAGTTGTATGAACAAAGACTTGACGACCCAGAGTCAGTCAGAATAATATCTCTGGAAAAAGCGACATGTCTTCCTGTTCACTGTTGCTTTCTTGAGCTAGAAGTTAAAAGTTCGACTCAACGTGTCAATCTAGAACAAAGCAAGGTTCATTCATCGTCACTTATTATATGGTTTTGTTCCTACAATGCATGAACATTCAATCAATTAATTAGCAACCTAGCATTCAAGCATGGTGAAATTATTAGATGTATCTGTTAATTGTAAATGAACTATACTTAATGTAAGTATCCGGTTTAACCCCGCCACATACTTATGTGCCTGTCCCAAGCCAGGAACATGTATTCCAGTGATTGTCGTTGTTTGAGTAGGCATTTATTTTTATATGTTCACCATTTTTTGCATTAGATTAGGTCGTTGTCGTGTTTTATGTATAGTTTCACAATTTTGTATTTCGGGGTCGTTAGAGCCTCCGTTATGGTATGGACCTTAATTGAAGGCCGTAATGGGACCTGTAGAAGTTTAAATTCTACTGTCATTTGAAGGGTGGTTGTCTCATGGACAATCATTCCACATCTTCTATTTTTATACTAAAATTTTAATTGCCACTATTGCTTTGGAAAGGATGTTTACCAATATGAAACAAGTCCCTTTGGTCAAGAAATTTAGCGAAAAATTGAGAATGGAGTTATTTATAATAATTAAAGGGCCCTTTTTTCTTTCTTTAATATAATCAAAAGTAATCTATTATATTGAAGAATAAAGGATGTTAACTGTTTGAGGTAAAAGACATGCACTATGATGTCTTTTTGAGCTCACTGAACTAAAATAGCTGAAAATGGGAGATTTCCAGTAATATTTAACCATATTTCCTACCAGACAAAATCGAGCTCATTCAAAGAACAACAAATTGTTTTAATATATTTGCACGATGCTTAATTTCATCTTATCACAAAATAAAAAGTCTTTTCTTGTGTTTGCACGTATTTAAAATTTTAAAATATGTTTCAAAAACGGTAAATATGCGCAATGTTATCAAATAAAGGCATTTTTATCAACCATTTTGTACAAAAATGTGTGAAAATATCGGGTAAAAAAGTTAATATTTCTGTAAAATGGTTTTTTTCTACTTCCTGAAATTCAATAAGTAAACTGAATCATTGATTTAGTTTTTGGTAGATTATTGTGCCAAAAAAGGGCTTAATACCCTTACTTATTTTGAATCTGGCAAATTTAAAATTTACGAAACGTTGTTTCCAGTTTTCAAGTCGATAGCGAACTACCTATGTGAGAAATGTATACAAAAACTGTGTTGAGCCCGAGGCAATTAACGTGGAATCTAATATCTCTATTAACGAAGGATTTTTTCTTAGTTCGTAACGAGATCAACTCTTTTTCTCAGTTATAAAAAACCGGTCTTCAACTAGATGAAATAGCCTAATACCATGGTATCAACCAGTTCATGATGATGACCATGAAATTTTGGGAGTAAAGACTTCATTTGTTTTGATGAACCCTTGTGGTCATTTACATGACAGCGACAACCCTCTGTTAAGAAAACCCTGAGACTAAGACGTGGCCACATGCGCTTGGGGCATCGGACCACCCCCTTTTTCTATTTTTTTTTAAATTTCTGGTGTGCATTACATGTAGTTATACTGGACCACCCCCTTTTTCTATTTTTTTTTAAATTTCTGGTGTGCAATAACATGTAGTTATCTAATATAACAGAATCAAAAAAATGCTGCGGGTCGCTTGGTCTTCCCACTAAAAAAACAAGAGACCTGCAGCATTTTCCGATTCTGTTATAATGGATAATTGCACGTAATTTTTACACCAGAAATTAAAAGATAAAAAGGGTGGTGGTGGTCCAATGCCCCCGGCGCCTTTGGACGAGACAGAAGAAAAGCGGTTCAATTGTGATACATAAGCAAGGAGACCAGGAAGTTGCCAAATAAATATACTAGGAAGTTTACAACAAGAAAATTGAGATTTTACCGTTTGTTGTTAATATTTAAAATAATATAACTCAACCAACAAATTTAAGTATAAAGCAGATTTGTTGGTTTTTTTGGTATCTTATATTTCCAATTCGTTGAATATATCTGGTCGAGATAGTCTCTGGATCTAGGAATTCGACAATAATCATCAAATAAAGAGCTGATTAATTTTTTCTTGATAAATTTCGTTTTATTCTTGTACAAAAGCAAGTCAGCTATATATAGGAGCACAGTTTGTGTCCATTGGTATTTTTCATAATTTTCAAAGTTACGTATCAGTAAATGATTTCAATCACATTCATTAAAATATTAAGTCTTGTAAAAGAATATTAGCATAAATACATGTATATGTTCCGGTTCAATCAGTTATATGGTCTGCAAAGCATTAAACATTTACAATTGAATTTAAAAACGGGACGATTAAGACCAAATTACAAGGATGTGGAGTATTCTAAATTTTGAACTTTCGGTAGCTGCTTGATGTAATATGGTACTGTCTCTTTGACATTTACTCTCTCTTTTTAATTTATATAATATTTTCTTTCTCATATTTAGACAGCGTTTGCTGGAAATTCACACTCTTTACAGGTTTATCAGCTATACCTTACGTGTTTCTCTATATCAATTAGTTGTTCTTGTCGATTTTATCGGTCTACATGTCTAGGAAGTTTTCCATTTTAAAGGGAACCCAAACAATGGTACACTTCGTGACTGTCTTTTTAAAAATTGACCCTACGTTCTTCTCCTAATTACGATGGAAAATAAATAAATAGAAAAAGAACGCAGGGTCAAATTTTAATACGACCGAACTTCGTGAGAGATCGCCCTAATCGTGATGACATTAATTTTTTAGGTGTACCCGGCAGTTAAATGCAAATATATGTTAGAGTGCATCTATATTGAAAAAAAAAGTGTCGCAGGGACTCCGTCCTTACAAATATTTTTATCCATGCACTGTATGTTCTAAAGTATCAGCACTAGGTAAACACCAAAGACAAATGTTCATCTTTCATCTTTTATAAGGTATAATTAAATCAAAAACATATGGCACCAACGGAACAAACATGGATATGAAATATTTATTTTTGCAGACCTAATCAACAAAACAATATATTATCGACAAAGAGTACATGAAAGTTAGTGCTCACTTCAGAATACCCATGAAAACTATGAAAGTCCAGGTTAGTAAGGCCAGTCAATAAAATCTTCAGGCAATGTATATACCCTCTGGTCGGCTTGCGTCAGTTACTTTTTTTTGTTCATCCGTTGCTGCTTTCGTTTTCATTGATTTTTTCCTTACCACTGTACTAGTTTAACCCCAACTCATTTCTTATTGTCTTATATGCCCGTCCAAAGTTAGTAATTGTGGTCATAGGTTTGTCTTCGTATTAAAATGTTTTCTTACATGTTCATTTTTAATATTATTTAGGTCACAACGAAGTTAAATATGGTTTGAAGGAATCAATTAGTTTTTTAGTGTAATTTTAGTAAAACAATGAATATAAGATACAATCGACTGACCCAGACCTAATTAAGTTTAAATGGTTGCGTCACTACTGGCTTCAGAGTCTTTTTAACAAATAGCAATTGCTTTGTTTGTTGTATATAAATTATCAAATAGGTCGCCTAATAAAGGTTTATGGATCATCTAGTATTTAAAATTCAATGAAATTTGAGCCAAACAGTCAGAATTATATTTCTTTATACATACTAAATACAATGATGATTAGTGTGGTTCGTATCTATATGACAATCGTTGCCCTTACAAACAATAAAATATTCTTAATTATTAATATGTATAGATTGTCTATAAAATACCTGTATACAGTAATGTTTATTGCAGGTGTATACAATGTCTAGTCAGCTGGTAGATGTAAGTAGAGCTTTAAATCTAAACTCTTATATACAAACTGTTTTTCGTCATATAACTTTGTTTTGTTTTATTTGTATTGTTATGTCGTTTTTGTTGTTGTTGTTCATTGGTGTCCAGTGGTAAATTTTGTACAATAACATTTTTGAAAGAGTAGTCCCTGGTAAATAGTTCTCGGACCAGTTATTCTTACTGTCTATAACAGCTACCTTCTTAGAATAGTAGTCCACTTGATAGATTTTTCCTCTCGGTGCAGTTTTCCTTTCGGAACAATGGTTCCCTGGAACACAGGCCCCTCGTTACAGTAGCCAGTTTGCTAAATTTGCTACATGCATTAGTTCGTTTCGTACAGCAATCGACAGGTGCAATAGTCGCTTTCTTAACGTAACCCCCTTTAAACAGTAAGTCCTTTGATGAAATAGTTTACCCCCTCCAAAAGGTAAGTCCTTTGATGCAATAGTCTCCCCCTCCAAAAGGTAAGTCCTCTGATGCAGTAGTCTCCCCTCCATACGGTAACTCCTTTGATGTAGTAGTGTTCCCCTCCAAACGGTAACTTTTGATGCAGTAGTCTTCTAAAAACAGATAGGGTTTAATTTTGTTACAGAACATATGCGCAACAGTGTTTCTGAATAATAGTTTTAGTCCAAGTGTCCCAACCACGGACCAAAATGAGTATAATGAATATTTCAGACCAGTAAACAGTGCGATTTGTAACATTGGTTTATATCGTTTTATATGTGAAAGCGGACTTTTAACTGGAATTAATTTTAAGTTGTTTGTTTTACGTTTTCATTTTCAATGTGATTTAACGACTTTTCATTATGTTGTAAATTGATATAACTATTCAATCCGTTTAGATTTGCTTTTTTGGACATATTGTGTTGGTAAGTGGGAATAATCAATTGCTATTGAAATTCAGTATCTAAGTGTTTAAGTAACCCGTTACTTAAATATCGCTTCTTTGTGAATTTTGGTTTTTTCCGTTCTGAAGAGACGAGACAAAAATAACCAAAAAAATCGATGTATTCTGACTTCCCATTAAATAATATATTTCACAAAATCACAATAAAAATAAATGTACATGTGATCGTAGTACAATTTTTTCATGTAATTTGTCCAAAATCTAGATTAACATTAATTTTCAGAAAACAGATTTTCTTAGAGGCAACATCACGTTCCGCTGAATTTCAGTTAAAAAGTTCGCTTTCACATTTAATGACGATATTAACCAATGTAGAAATTGCACGGGTATATATGTACCATGTCAGACAATTTGTATTTTTCCTTCCTGTATTCTTTGTATGTATGTTTTCCCTGTGTTTGTCGGTTGTTGGATGGTGATTAACACAAGTTCAAAGAGAGCAGCAATACCCGTTTTTGTTTAACAGAGGACACTGTGTGAATTCGTCTTAGTGGTGAAAATGTCAGATGAGCGCTAAAAGCCTATAGAAGCCGCTGGCCTATCATATTGATAAGTAAAGTTAGTCCTTATTTTTGTCTAAAACGCCCAAATGATTAAAAATAAGCCATTATTTTTAAAACGATTTAGACCTAAAATTGTCCCTATTTTTTACTTAATGTACATGTTACTAGAAAGCATGTTACATTGTTCTATAAATTTGTTAATAAACAATATATAATATATATATATAATAAATATAAAACAATATATTATACTTAGTATTATATTTCTTCTATATAGGCAACTAACGCCAGCCAGTCCATATATTTCGTATATGGACCGGCCCCAGTCAAATATAATATTTCCGGTTTTTTGGTAACAGTGCTATCTTTAATGTTGCTCTTCATCTTGATGTTGCCGTGGGAAAATATACACAAGACAATATCACAAGTATACATGGTTATATTGACCTTAAGTAACAATGCACTTATTGATATTTATTGTTGTTCTTTATCTTTAAGTCCCAATGAGAAAATGTATATGAGATATAATTAAAATCACAGTTTTGTATACATTTCAAAAAGAAATGAAACAACAAACCAGTATGAAGTATAAACAAAGAAAAACAGATCCTATATTTTAATGAAGTTGACAAGGGAAACACTCAAATCATTTTTATTTTTATGTTCTCATGGTTTTCTATTTCAGTTGTATAGTATCTGGTATTGTCTCACATATGTTTACCCAAACCTCTTCAGTCTGGGAAATGAGAAAAAAAACATGACAAAAAAGAAGCTATACTACTTTATTGCCAATATATGCACATTTTATCCCAAATGATGAATATATACATATTTAGACAAGTATTCATTGGACTGTATTCAAATTTCATCCCTAAATCTGGTAAAAAGAGAATAATGGTCAAACACATAGATATATATTTAGATTATTTGATTAAGTATAATATAACAATTAGTTCATGGCACTTCGGGTCAAATGGCAGTATATGAACCGGTCGGTCACTCCAAAAAATTATATAGACCTCAGCTTCGCTTCGGTCCATATCATTTTTGGGGAGTGACCGACCGGTCCATATACTGCCATATGACCCTCAGTGCCATGAACTATTTGTTAAATATAAAAGCTTTGCTGAATATGTAAAACCGAAATGCCACATTTTAATAGCAATATTTTAAGTTTTGATTCTTTGTTCTTTGGTACCAGAATTCAACCTCTTGTCTATAATATTTAAAAAAAGAATATGGAATATATGCCAGAAAGACAATATCCACAACCTAATTAGCATCCGCATAAGTCCACGTCCGCTCCCTCAAAACCCTGACTTCATTCATTATATTTTTGCCTGTCACCAAAGATGATGCTTCGAATTCTCTTCTAAAGAAGCACCAATATAAATTATTTGATTTAGTTTTAAGCAATGGGCTTTTCCCAAAAATATGGAATGAAAGTCTGCTTGTACTAATTTATACGAAAGGGGACAAATTTGACCCTAATAACTATAGGGGAATATCCATTACATCCAATTTAAGAAATCTATTCAATAAAATTATATTTAATAGATTACTGAAATTTATAAATACTAATAAGCTTATCAGTAAAAACCAGATAGGATTTAAGGAAAAGAGCAGAACAGCTGATCACATTTTTACCCTAAAATCAATAGTAAATAATTTTAAAATAAAGCACAAGAAAGTCTTTGCTGCCTTTATTGATCTAAAGAAAGCATTTGACACTGTATGGAGAATAGGCCTATTTTATAAAATTCTTAAAAATAATATTCCTAATCATATTTCCAAAATTTTGATTTCAATGTATACAAATACAACATGTAGGATAAAGTTTGAAAATGGGCTAAGTCCAATCTTTCCATCAGAGCGTGGTGTTAAACAAGGAGATGTTTTAAGCCCCCTCCTGTTTAATTTCTTCATTGATAACCTAGTTGAACACCTAAATTGTCCAAGTGTGGATCCAGTGGTCATTGGTAACACACCACTAAATATAATGCTTTATGCAGATGATATTGTATTATTGTCTGAAAGTCAAACAGGATTACAAAAATGTTTAAATCAATTAAATTCTTTTTGTGATATTTGGAAACTTGAAGTCAACACTGACAAATCAAAAGTAATAGTTTTTAATTCAAATGGGAAAACATATAAGAATACATTTATATATAATAATTCAATTATAGAAACTGTTACACAGTATAACTATTTGGGTATAACTATGAAATATAATGGCAACTTTAACGTGGCCATAAATGCTTTGATAGAAAAGGCAAGAAAAGCATATTTTAAAATTAAGAAAAATGTTGGAATCAATAACCCCTGTAGACTCTTAGAGAAATTATATGACTCACTAGTTTCCCCCATTTTGCTTTATTGCAGTGAAATTTGGGGTACTGATTTAATATCAAAAGATACAGATCCAATTGAAAAATTTCACTTAAAATTTATAAAAGAAATTCTTGGGGTTAATTGCAAAGCCTCTAATGATGCATGCAGAGCAGAATTAGCTAGGTTTCCCCTGAAATATAAAATAAAATATTCAGTTATTGGGTTCTTAGCACATATTTTATCAGATGAAAATACTCTTGTTTTTGAAATATATAATTCAACAAAAAAATCAAATCCCTGGATAAAGTCTACAGAAAATATATTAAATTTATTGGGATATAGTTATTTATTAAATAATCAGATTTTGCTTAAACCCTCTTTACTGCAAATAAGACAAAGAATAATTGATCAATGCGCTCAAGAGCAGTATTCAAATATTAAAAACTCCCAAAAATTAGAGTTTTTTCTAAGTGTCTACAGAATGGGTAAAAGACCACATTATGTTGATAAATTAATTAACATAACTGATAGATCTATGTTGTGTAAAATAAGAATCAGTGCACACCAGTTAATGATTGAAAAGGGAAGACATTTAAATATTCCTAAAAATAATCGGTTGTGTCCACTTTGTGATTCCAATATTGAGGATGAAGATCACTTCTTATTTAAATGTAATGATTATAAAACACAACGAACTATATTTGAAAATAAGATAATTAATCATCATAAACTCTACAAGAAAATTAGTAATAAAGACAAAGTAAATATAATGATGAATAGTAACAATATTCAAAATTCTAAAAATGTCTTCCAATTTCATATTTAACTGTCTAGAATTTAGAAAAAATAGAATTCAATAACATTTAAGTTATTATGTCATTTATTTTTATGATATATTGTTATATTAAACTTTGACACATTTATATTGGCCTAAACCACTTATTGTAATTGATTTGTGCTAATAAAATTATTTGTTTTTGTATTTGTATATATGGTAAATTTGTTACACATATCAGTATAATGGCAGAAGATGAACAAAGAGAACGTTCAGTATGTTTGCATACATACACGCTTGTGATTTATGTGTGTAGAATATTTAAAATAATGCATGGGAACGGTCGAATAGTAACCGACATGTCAGTCAGCGGCTCGGGCACCTCGGGAAATTCAGATTTTTTTGTATTCAAGTTTACACTTACCCCCATTTTTCTGTACCCCTACATGTGACTATGAATATTTCTCGAGCCCCTGTGCTGAAAACGTCTATGAATGTAACTCGACACAAGTCAATCACTAACATTAACTTGCACTGTAGTGTAGTGTAGTGTACATTGTATTAATGCATGTCTTCACACGTTGCCCACTCTGACAGTAATATCACTATATTACTCCAATTCATGCCATTCCTACTGTGCTACAATTTGTGAGGGGTGTTGAAAAAAACGGGGGGTTACTCCTTCACTTCAGACATTCACGTGAGGCAATAAGAATCCGGGTTTGTTCGCCCTAAAATGCATTCGCCCTAGTTACCGTTCGCCCTAATTCACGTTCGCACCTGGTCCGTTCGCTCTAATTCTCGTTCGCCATATAGGTTCGTTTGCTCATTATGTACGTTGTATATATTATTATACTTTAATCTCGTTCACGTTAATATTGATGAAAAACACTTTTTGATCAGTTACGATAAATTGTGTTTTGTTTATTAGATAATCTTATTGTAAGTGGCGCGCCTAAGTACAGATTACTTATTAACGTTAACATTATTGTGTTGACATAAAATTGTGACTAAAATAATATTTGAATTATTAAAGCCACACGCTGTAATTAAGCAAGCGGTGATAATGGCTTCCTTGGCTTCATTTTTACTTTCAAAATGTTCAAAGCCCTACGACCCAAGCTATCTTCATTGACATTATTTAATCAATATTTGTTACTTTAGTTAATAATAAACTGAAATAGTTATTGAAACATTTAATAATTAATAGAACATCAAAAAATTCTAATCATGACTCTTTAAAAAAGTAAATTCTATGTCAATAAATTGATAATATCCTTCTTAACAACTTAAATATAGAAGGGCGAACGAACCCAGGGCGAACATGTTATCAGGGCGAACGAACCCGATACCCCCACCAAGACATGATAAAATATTTTATTTTGGGGGTCTTATGACAGATAAAAAATAAAATTTTAAGAATATAGTTGAATTATTATTCTAATTATAACACTGAAGCATGATATTAATCTATGAAATCATGCCATTTTTAAAAGATTTTTCAATGGCAAAAATTTAACATAGAGGGGTAATGGAAAAAAATTTTGTGCTGAGGAAAACTAAAATTTTAACTGCAGGATGAGTTGCAGCAAAAAAATTAATATTCCAACAATATATAACATGACATACTTCATAGCTGAACTTATGATTCATATTTTGACTTGTGGCAAATTTCCTTTGGTGTACATTAATCATTAAACTAAAGAAAGAAAATGTTTGCTGTATGAAAAATATTTTTATCACACGAAAACAAGTTTATTGTTAAAAAAAATTGACTCCATTTCAGAAAAGAATTAACAACTTTGTTAAAAAATATTAAGCTACAGATTAGGATTTTAGGATAAGCATGTGGCTGTAAAAAGGGCTTTACAAAAAAAAACTAGACACAAGTTGTCGGAAACGACAGCTATCCCCGCACCCTGCAACGCCTATTCCAGCTGTCATACCCAAGTCTGATTTTATCTAAAGCTTTCTCTGAATGATAATTTTTGTTTTTGTTACCTCTGAAGTTTTCCTCCAAAAACTTTTCAGTCTACTGTTTCATGTATAAAATTCCAAAGGTCATAAAGATTGTTCATGTGATTCCCAAAATATACGGTTGCTAGGTAAAATTACCAAAAAATATAAATCTTTGAGTAATTTTAAGAATTTAAGCTAAGTCTGTATTTCATTTTATAAAAATGTGTATGTTCCTAATTGTAAAGATTGTTCATATGATTCCAAAATATATGGTTGCTAGGAAAATTTAAAAAATATATAAGTCTTAAAGTAATTTCAAGAATTTTCCCAAACTCGGAATTTTTTTGGAAATCTTTATGTTCCGAATTATAAAGATTGTTCATATGATTCAAAAATATATGGTTGCTAGGTAAAATTCCCCCAAAATATAAATCTTAGAGTAATTTCAGGAATTTTAGCATTGTCAGAATTTAATCTTTTAAAATCTATATGTTCCAAATTTCACGATTGTTCTCATGATTAAAAAAAACATATGGTTGCCAGGTGAAATTCTATAAAAAAATGAGTCTTAGAGGTAATTTCAGGAATTTTCCAAAGTTGGAATTGCATTTCTTTTAAATCAATATGTTCAAAATTATAAAGATTGTTCTCATGATTCCAAAAATATATGGTTGCTAGTGAAATTCCAAAAAATACAAGTCTTTGAGTAATATCAGGAATTTAAGCAAAGTCAGAATTTCATTTATCAAAAATCGTTATGTTCCAAATTATAAAGACTGTTCATATGATTCCAAAAATATATGGTTGCTAGGTGAAATTCCAAAAAAAGTCTTAGAATTTAACCAAAGTTGGAATCAAAGTTTTAAAATCAAAATGTTGTAAATTAAACCTCATGGTCAACTTACTAGAAAAATATCTGATAACTTTCCAAAATTTACCAAAAAAGGTCTTTGGAAATTTACCAAAAGTGGAACCGCAGCTGAATTCTGACTTTATAAAAATTTAAAAAATCTAATCCAAAAAGTATAACGTCACAATTTATGAATCAAAAACTCACTTAAACCTTATGGGCCTCTTGTTTACATTTGGAAATATTTCCAAACTCCGAAACCTTCATGCTCATCTACATGCTATATGCAACCATTCTATAATAAAATCAAAAGCCTGCCTTCAAAAATGTAGGAGGAGTTCACGTCA
>JAULBM010312367.1:0-36711 GCA_032357055.1 Geukensia granosissima | reverse complement strand
GGAACGACCGTTTAACTCTGAATTGAGGGGGGGGGCGGGGTCACAAAAATTATTCCGATACCCAACTTTTTAAAAAACAAAATTTCTTGACAGGCAGGTAACAAATAAATGTTCTGAAGCCAGCAACGGCCATCTTAGACAATTTTTCCACATCTCCTTTTTCCTTTGGTGGCGGATCAAGACTTCATTAAAAGGGCGTGAGACAGTGTCGCATTTTCTTTCTATAAGCTTGTTCAGGACAGAAATACACTGTGAATTCCTTCGAATTTTAAAGTTTAAATGTTCCCTAACAAGACCGCCCAAGCTGGATTTTACTTAAATCCAGTCAGTCTCGGTGGTGTAATGGTTAGCGTGCTCGCCTCGAGTGCAGAAGATCGTGAGTTCGATCCCCGGTCTGGATAAACCAAAAAAAAAAAACCCATTAAAATTGTATTTGCTGCTTATCCACCTTAAGCACACAACATTAAGAATTAAGAGCAAACACTGGTCGACCCATAAAAAATAATTTGGACCCTCTCATAAAATGAAAAAAATATAGGAAAATCGTTATATTTCTCTAATTTGTAATAAAAAAGCCCACTCCTCTAATATAAATAAAAAAAGAAAAAATTATTTCCCTTTAATTTGTGAGGAAAAAGTGACATTACGTCCAATTACTCAAAATCCTGGATTCGACCCTGCCTTAGATGAAAAACTGAATAAAAACATGGCACTTTATAATAAAGAATATACAGATTAATGATTTATGACTAACTGATTTAATTATTTATGCTTAACTCCACCTGACAATATTTCAACATATCCTTCCGAGAGAAAAATTAAACTCAACATAAACTAAAAAACTACTAAACTGGGTAAGAATATAACTTAGATGCTGGATTAAAATGTAAAACTTTTGTAGAACAAACAGACGGACGGTCAAAAGAGTCGGCGTTTGCCCATTGCAATTGGTTATAAAATCATTTTGGAAACACATTTTCTTTTTCATTCTTAACGTAGTTAAAACAAGCCACAGAGTTATTTTCGATGAATTTTTTCATCGTGGTATGAGGTATTATCAAGAAACCTCGGTGTTAACGAGATGTTTGAATGTATCAAAGGTGGGGACTGATAAACATGCCCGAGTATCAAGGAGATGAAACATTTCCGGGGTTTTAAACGCACTTACGACCCATAACGATGACTGTAAAGATTAAAATATGGAAGCCGACCAGACAAGCATGTCATTTTATCTCGGAATTTTGAAACAAATCCGATCTTGTTGAACATAATCACATAGTATCAACATCAGTACATGTGTTCGGCTAAAATGGAGAGTGATTGATATATAAGTATATACATATTATATTGATTATGACGTCATGGCCAGCTGACGAGAAAATATGTAAGTTCAAAACCGATCGAACAATGACTCGAAAACTGAAGACTTATTTTGTTCTGTTCTAGGATGACGACAATTGTATTCAGTTTCTTAAATCGACCTGAATTTTTTTTCAGACGTAAACGAATTTTTTTGTTGGGTTGTCTGAAATTTAAGATACGTTTGACATTCAACTACACAAAAAACGAGTAAGAAATGTTAAACAAAATATCGATAAGTAAATGAAGGATAACACAAAAAGAGTAATATACTTCCATTATAGATTATTACATGCCCCTTTCAAAATCAACTAAGCTTTCATCCCGAGACTCCAATATCGGCCTAGAGTTTCAGTCCGAGGAAAGAAATTGGTCGAGGGATGATACCAGGGTTGATATGGAAAAGGACATGTAATGATCTATTTATCACATATTTTGTCTACAATAGGTATTAATTTTCTGTGACTTCAAACAAAGCAGTTCTATCGTGAATACATTTTCAAATTTAATAAATTTAAGTATAGTAGAAACAGCCCACAAACATGTAATGCATAGCCTGGCAGTACAGCTGAAAACTACAATAAAAGTGACGTCATACTGCTCTTTGACAGCACGCGAGGGCCGATATTGATTTACAACGTGAAACCCATATCAACCTCCATATCGACCCTAGGTCGATATTGATTTACAATGTAAAATCCATATCAGTCCTCGTATCAGCCCTGAAGGCATCAAAAATCCAATGAAATTTGTACGATATCAGACTTGCAGAAAAGAACTTAATACTATTTAACATGCGATAATTTATGATTTCTGTTATCTCTGAAGGTGCACAGGGGACTAAAATAATTTGACAAAATTTGAACTATCATTATATTTTTTATTCCAATAAAAGAAGATTTGTCTGTGTCATTTTTGTTTTGTTTATTATTTTTTGTAAGCTAAATCCCACATGGTTGATGTTCCGTATGTAATAATGTAAGACAAAAAACTGTCCTGCTTCCTTGGAAAAACAATGAGGACCATATTTCATGGTCATTAATGTGTTTAATTCTATCTTCGGCAATCATCGAAGGATCTGGTGGGGGCGCAATTCACGTTACAATAACAGGGTCCTGTGTTGTTCAGGTAGGTTTGGTTTGCAGGATCCCACTTTGTACATTCTCGGTGACCTTCTGTTGCGTCCCCATCTACGTTTCTCAAACATGTCTTGTCAGATTGTGACACAATACCGAAGAAGTTAAAACAATCTTTAAAGTATTGATATAAAATAGATATTTTTAATGGTACTTACTCCTTTTTTGATAACTTATATGAATAAACTCTCCCTGTGTGACAAGTGTTCTGTTTTAATACGTTGAATTATGCAATGTCGTCAATCTACGCATATTAAAAAATTGCAAATCGTCACATTTTCGACTAAAAAATACAAGAGTATGCATGGTAAATGTTTTTCAAGTAGTTGATTTAAGGATAAAAGTTATCTGGTTATCTACCGCGTTTCGCAATTTGAAAAATATCTAATAGAGCCTTTAACATAACTGTTTATTATCATTTATTCACTGATTAATATATTTTATTTTTAGAGCGAGATCTCTGTATATATTTTAACTGTGAGTCGCCTAGGTCTTTGTATATATTTTATTTGCGAATCGCCGAGGTCGTGGTATATATTTTATTTGCGAGTCGCCTAGGTCTTTGTATATATTTTATTTGCGAATCGCCGAGGTCGTGGTATATATTTTATTTGCGAGTCGCCGAGGTCGTGGTATATATTGTATTTGCGAATCGCCGAGGTCGTTGTATATATTTTATTTGCGAATCGCCGAGGTCTTTGTATATATTTTATTTGCGAATCGCCGAGGTCTTTGTATATATTTTATTTGCGTTTCGCCGAGGTCTTTGTATATATTTTATTTGCGAGTCGCCGAGGTCTTTGTATATATATTATTTGCGAATCGCCGAGGTCTTTGTATATAATTTCGGTTTGTGAGTCGGCTGAGTGGTGGTGGTTGATGGTGTTAAGCGTCCTACACAGCAACTTTATGCACTCAGTCGGACCTGCCGTAGTTGAACTTGTTCACAGTATTTGTGTAACCTTGTCGTTGGGACGTTGTAAGAATAATTTGGCAAAGAGACGTGGCTTGGACGACTTCAAGGTCGTTGTTTGAGAAGACTTCGTTTTGGTAACTTTATGTATCTGCATGGATGTTAACGGCACTTTTAAGAGTCACGGTGCTGAAGAGTGCTGACCGGTTCCGCTGTGAAATAATCTTTATGTCCTACCTCAACACACTGCAGCTGGGCTGTTAGCCAGTGGGTTAATGCATGGAGGGCGATGTAAGGAGTTATTCTAAGGTCATTATTCTATTAATCCACGGTCGAAAGTCCTAATCCGCAGCACGTGTTGCTGGTTCGATGACAGCTACGTGACTGTGAATGGATGAAATACAGAGGCGGATTCCGACTTTTGGAAAAGGAGGCCCCACTTTCCAACACATACACGTACATTAGTGGGTCTGACTTTTGGAAGGCCAATATATTTACTCGCTTGCGTGCAAAACAAGTACTAAAATCATTTTTTTCCATTTTCACAAGTGTGTGCCAGTGCCCCCTTGTCCACTTCTAGATCCGCCCCTGATCTGAATGAGTCAGCTGAGGCGCACGAATCCAATTATTCCAGGTGATTGGTTCGAAATACAAATCGGTTAACGCAAAACGGAATATGACGTATGATTCTCTATGAGTCAAACATATAAAGGTTGCCCTAAGACCTCTTATTATGGACACATATCCACACCCTAAGGCAAGCTGATGAACCTCCCAAAATACAATGTGATGATTTTCAAAAATAACAATAGACCATTTCAGAAATGCAACGGAATTCTGGGAACGTCATTGTTCTGGTTGAATTTCATTGGTCAAGACGTCTTTTATGAGGACGCTGAGATTTCGCAATGCGTTTTACGAGGTCGGAAGTTGAATTTCTGAATCGGTCCATTACAGGCTAAACATCCCCCAAGTATACAGTGTAAAACAATGAAAATCAAGTAACACTTAAGGTGGGTTTATCGAACTTTTTCAACAAACTTTCTTCAAACTTTACCTGTGCATCTGTTTCCAACTCGAGTTTGATCGTGTAAACACCACATCAAACATGTTTGACAACTCTTCCAACTCTCAACCAATATTTGATGGAGTTGTCAAACATATTGGATGAGGTGTTTACACTGTCAAACTCGAGTTGAAAACAGGTGCACAGCAAAAGTCTGAAGGAACATGAGCAAGTTTGACGATATGTGTTTGATCGTGTAAACGCGCCTTATAAAGTAACAACATTGTGACAGGGTTAAACATGTTTGTGAATACTCATCCCCTAACCTTGGACAGCTCATATTCAGGATCTCGGATATGCTTAATATGCACTAATTTAAGCCACCTAAAGTATGTGGCGGGGTTAAACATGTTTGTGAATACTCATCCCCTAACCTTGGACAGTTCATATTCAGGATCCGGGATATGTTTAATATGCATTAATATAAGCCACCTAAAGTATGTGGCGGGGTTAAACATGTTAGTGAGCACTCAACCGTAACCTTGGACAGTGATCTGGGATATGTTAAAGTTGCCTCAAGAGTTGTTTTTGGGCTCATGACTTGAAGAAATGCATCATTTTTTTAAGTCCAACAAAAAATTAGTTGTCATTTTGCTGGTTTGTAATCATTGGACCTTAAACAGTTTCCAACATTATTTACGGTATATTAAAACACAGCCAAAAAATAAATAATTTTACAGAAAGTCGTGTTTTTTCGAATGTGTTTTTATATTATGCGCACCGTTTATGTCCTATTTTCTTAAACAATTGTTTGGGAATAAAAATGTGAAATATGTCAAAGGAAAGTCTAACTGCAATAAGTTCACACACAAAAAATTGTGTTTCCCCTGCAGAGTATTATAATACTTTATTGCAAATTACACCCATATGGGTCAAGCAACACAAATACATGAAATAAAAAAGAAATACACACAAGATGAATAATCTGTAAATATGGAACATATACAAATTATGTATACAAATAAGTAATTTATTTAAACGATTTCCAGCAACACTTTTCTTCAACGATTTTCAAGTGTTTCCAAAACGGCTCAAGAGACGAAACAAATGCCAGAGAATTCAGTCATACTACTTAACTGGCTGATATATATGTGTATTTGTACTTGATGTTTATATATACATGTTATATGTATGTTTTGTCACAAATCATTTAATTTGATTTAAAATAAAAAGACTTGTTTAACTCTTAAAATCATGATTTTTAAAGATGTAATTACAATATGCATACAAAAACGTTTTATCGTTCATTTTCAACACAGCTGTCAGGCAAATTCCTTTGCTATTTCTAGGTATATGACAGATTAGGAAATTCAAATGTATATCAAGTCTGATTATTCTAGAGACAAATTCAGAAGAATGGCGGATAATTCATAAATAAGGAAAATTCGTATTATTAAAATTAAGCGAAATTTTTCAGTTTTTTTTATTATTTTAGTTTTTTGGTATAAAGATCTGTATTTGTTCCGTTTCTGGCTCCACCCCCCATAAAAGATTCTTACAATGAAGTGATCAAACGAAAATTTAAAATTAACACTTACCTAATAGGTGTGTAAGTCTTGAAAATCTTCAATTAACTTACAGCGGGCGAATGTGTCTCCTCTCCAGAAATCATCTTTTCCACAGTCCGTTTATTTTTAAATATTGACAAAGCCACCAAATTTAATCACGAAAATCGTTTGTAATTGCATTACATTCTCTATAAATGGATTGTACGACTCCGATCGATAATCTTGCTGAGAACTATAATAAAATACTGGATATCATTCAGTGCGGGCCTAATTTCATCTCATTGTCATCTCTCTTTTTATTTGCTTCGGTCCTTGCTCATGGTGGTCAGGTCTTGCCTCTAACGTCGCCTGAAAAGACATTTATAAGTCATCAGGTGTATGTTTCTGCAAGAACAAACAGAGTTTGACCTACCACTGGTTGCTGTTGACCTTTACACATACACCATTGGCGTCTTACATCACATTACGATGACTGAAGGATTATCTACGGACATGAATGGGCGACATTTTTTATCACATGGGGCGTGCTCTTGACTTTCTACCCGAATATCTTCATCACTTAAGTAGCCGAAGATAACGACCACAAATTGATAGCATACTATTCAAACACATGGACACAGATAAAACAAGTTATCACAAGCATGGGACATCAGAGAAAAATATAAATATTGATATGTTGTGGGTGAAAATTTTGTCAACGGAAACAAAATATTATTGCAGTTGCCATGATCCAGGCACGAAAATGTTTCAACATTCGTTACTTTCTGGAGCAACCATTAACATTTGATATTTAAGGGAAGTGGGAAGACATTGTGAAGAAAACTTGCAGACCCAATATCCCAGGATTCAAATTATGTTATTTTTTTTTAAATCAAGAATCGCCGAAAAAAACGGGAACAAAAATGTTGTAAAAAGCAGGATCCAAATGCAACAAACAATTCTAAATAAACATTTATGATAACAGAATATTTAGCAATTACTTTATGATAACACATTTCAGTGTCAAAAGTTGTGATTATATGCCTTCGATATGAAAGAAGGCGGGGAAGGGGGAGGGGGCGATGAATAAAAATCAGAATAAGCAGTAATATGGTGAAATGTACTCAAACTCATCTTTAAGTTCTTCTTCTGTAAGTCGAAAACTCATCTTTGAGTTCTGTGTAGGTTGAAAACTTATTAACAATAGTAGAGTCAAACTTGTATTAGGAGATCACCTTTGGGAACAGCCAAAAGAGGCAAGTGACCTCTTATATAGAGCTTATTTATTGTTTAAAGTCTTAAACAAGGGGTATGAAAAAGATGGCCTTAAAAATCAAGTAGCTGCTTGATGAAGGTGACAACTAAGGTAAGTATACTGTAGTTGTTATCAGTCACTTAGCTTTAGTTTTCAGTGTAGTGTTGTGTTTACTATGTTTGTCTTTCGTTTCATTTTTTTGGCCATGGTCTTGTCTGTCTTCCGACTTAACGATTGCTGTCTGCCCCTTTGGTTCTTCGAATTCCTTTTAATTAAATTTTCATTTATATTCAAACATACATTCAGAGGTCAACTATTGGAAGACCAAATTTTGACCACTTGGGACTATTGACTTGCTAAATAAACTTCATTCACGATTAAATCTAAAACAATGGGGAATAGAAAATGTGGCTTTTCAAATCAAAAGGTTTCCACCAACGGCAAAATTTATTTAACATTTATAATCTTTTAATTTGACTGTGCAAAAAGCAACACATGCATTTGTATGATTGTCCAACGGCAGTATCACCTCTGATCAGTATTAGAAAGTGGATAGAAGAGTTGGAGGTCAGTTTCACCAAACTGTACAGGAAATCTGCAATAAAACGTGAAGTAAGAAAATATAATGTAGTTTGGTTGATTTTGTCTGATCTTTATATTACACTATTGCCTTAAGGCAAATCGATTAAATAGAATCATGTTTGTTTTTACTGAAATATTGAGAGCAGGCAAAACATTTTATTAAATATATGTTTATATATTTTAGTTAGGAAAAATAACGCTTTGACATTTGGGAATTCTGTGAACAAGGTAGCAAGGCAGGCGAATTTTCTTTTATCACAATATTTTTGCTGGGGAAAAAGACGCATCGACTCGAAATATAACTCCAAATATGAAGGGAAACTTAACGCGCACGATACTCGCGTTTATAGTGTGAGAAAACAACAGATATATTCAACAGTATCAATAAATTATCATAAATTTATCAAAATAAGACTATTTTCGTTTATTTTTACAATGATAGTACTTTATCAGTTCATTGTTGTTTTTTTAACTCTTAAATCGACAGATGGATAAGGACATACGGGTACTTGTAATGTAAAATACGACACCTGTTTTAATCACTACGATGTCATTTAATTTAACAGGGTGTGCTTTTTCTTTGTTTGAAAATAAAAAAGTTTATTTAATTTTGTTACTGTCTGCATTTTTCACGACCCCCCCCCCCCAAAAAATGAACCGTGTTAACTGGTCTGTTAATAAATTCATTGACACATACACTTAACGGACCAGTTGCCCTACAACATCTTTTGTTCCTGCTGAATAATTGGTTATTATTTTCAAATTAAAAATATTCTACAAAAATGAGAACCATGTTAAACTGTAATTATATTTTAAGCTAGTTATTTTCATAAATTGTTATATCTTGTATTTAAACTTAAAAAGTGGACTTGTTTCCCTCTAACGTCCAGCTTTATAGCTACAAACAGATTTTTTCACGCTACATATATACCCACGTATAAAGTACATAATCGTCTAAAATCTAAACAAAGAATGTGTCAATGGAACACGGAAACACCCGTCTCGGCAAACAGGAAATAGATATATGACGGACCTTAAAAGTGCAGACACGAAACAACAAATCATCTCACCCTGATTATGCTTTAGACCAAATATTAAATTTATCCAACATGTACAAGCTGAGAAATGTTTGACGAAAATTGACGGACGAATGTATGGACGAGGGTAAAACTTAATGCCCCGTTGCCTTAAGGCTGGTACATAAAAATTGACTTTTTTCAGCAGTAACTATAAGAAAACGCAGCTTGCGCAATATTTGTTTCAGCAACATGTCTGATATGGCCCGATAAGTCTTAACAAGGATATAGATTTTTGTGGCCTTAAATGTATTAAGATACATATTTACAAGATACACATAGTTTGTGTTTTGACGAAAATATTAGTAGTGAGACATCACAATGTTTACCTTTCAACACATGACCAAAAAAAACATTTAAGTAAAATAGATGAAACATTCCACTCCTTTGAAGTTTATCACCTGTAGGTAAGACATACTTATACCTATAGAAACTGATGTGAGATAAGTTTCAACTAAGTACGTGTAAACATTGCATATCAAATTATGCGAAGATTGTTTTGTAACAATGCACTGATTTTATTGGACACAGGTGATTGGTCAATTTGGTACTTTGCTTACATTCTTGGCGTTTTCGGTATTTTACTTCATTCTCTTGTCGTTTATTTTCATATGAACTAAGGAGTGTCAATGCGATTGAAAATGACAAAGCAGCTGTAACATATTAATTTCGCTATAACGCGACTTTAAACATAAACGAGACAAATTGTTACAAAACGAAGTTTTATCCGCCTTTTCCTGGAACCGCCCTATACACCGTTTATGATTTTTCCCAAACTTATATTATTTAAATCCGATCGGACACACGTTCTGGCTTAGGTACATCAAAATATTCAGTATTTAAGTTTGATAAAAACTACAAAATAAGGAGACTTAAGTCAGTTATCTCCCTTTCATTACGCAAAAGGATAAAGTTTGCTATCTCCATTAACGAGTGTTATCAAGGCCGAATCCGTAACTATATCTAACCTCGTCTGTATATGAATATGGCTGCAATAAGACTTCTTTTTGGCGTTTCTAAACGGGGGTGGGGGGGGGGGTCAAGGATCGATAGTCACACGTCTAAAAGTCGCCAAATAAAGTCATACATCTTCTAAAAGGAGACCATTAAAGTCATTCGTCTTCTAGAAGGAGACTAATAACGCCAAACGTCTTCTAAAAGGAGACAAATAAAGTCATTCTTCTTCTACATGGAGACCATTAAAGTCATTCGTCTCCTAGAAGGAGACAAATAAAGTCAAACGTCTTCTTAAAGAAGACAGATAAAGTCATACCTCTTCTACACAGCAAAATGTGCCACGCATAAAATTCGCATGAAATTGACACGAATTTCGTGTGAAAATTTTCGCACGATTTAATAAAATATCGAGCAGCGCATGTATTTCATGCGAAAAAATTCGCATGATACTCATGTCATTTTCGTGTCAAATTTGCACGGATTTATTTCGCATGTGATGTGGAATTTTTCAACATTTTTTTTCATGTGAAATTTATTATTTGCATGAAATATCACGTTCTAATAACATGAATGTGATGCGAATAATTTCGCATCAAATTTTCATTAAAATATTTTCGTGTCAAAATGACACGAAAAATCTTTCGCATGGATTTCGTGTGTATTTTTCATATCAAAATGACATGAAAAAATTTTTACACGAAATTCAGAGGTAATACGTGTAAAAATGATACGAAAAATTTTACGCATGAAATTCATGCGTGGCACATTTGGCTGTGTAAAAAGAGACAAAAATAAGCCATACGTCCTCTACAAGGAGACCATTAAAGTCATTCGTCTTCTAAAGGGAGACAAATAAAGTCATTTGTCTTCTTAAAGGAGACTAACCTGGCATCTTGGGAAAATATTTTCGTTCCACAGATTTCACTGCAATATATCCGAGAGGTCCCGAAGGAAGATCGCTTAGGATATTGACCAGGAACCCAGAATAAAAGGAGACAAATAAAGTCAAACGTCTTCATAGAGGAGACAAATAAAGAAAAACATCTTCTAAAAGGAAACTTATAAAGTTATGCGCCTTCTAAAGAAGTCAAGGAATAGTGAACAATTTCACAGGCGTTTTCCGTATTAGTCAAGCAGTGACCGCATCAAGAATATATAGGCGTAACTGCATATTAAATTGTCATTTAGCTGAGGTTTGATGAAATGTATCAGAATCTGCCGAGATTTCCGATTGGTCAAGCGCGAAGACCACCAACTGAATAATGTTTTTTGTTAACACTGAAATAAAAACTACAACGACAATCTATAACTTAATGTCACTAAACTATTAAAAAAAGCTTATGGGTATGGTTGCATCAATAAAGTCTTTATTAAATAAAAATACAAATTACAGTTATCTATACCAACTGCGGTTTGTTTTCCAATTCCACGTTTATTACAACTTAACCTAATAGTTACCATGTCAACAATTGTATAAATTGAATCTCTATGGTACCATATCTACTGAAAATGAATAAATTTTTACCGTGTTTTTCGAGAAAGCTTTAAATGCATCGAGAATCATAATCCTCAGGGAAAGACAGAACAATTTCTTATTTCTAGACAAATCTCAGCATTGTCTGGTTGGGGAATTTGCCTGGTATATAAATTCATGTCATTTGTTTCTTATCAAATCATTGTATAACCATGAAAAATCCACTTGTGGATTCTGATTGCATAAAAATGAAATCAATGATAAGTTTTTACCATATGATAAACTATAGTACCAAGCCAGCGAAACGAGCCAAGTTCTTTAAGTTCAAGTATGATAATTACGGGTGCTCATCGGTTTATTTATACTGTTTGTCAGGCTAATGAGGATTGTGACTTTTTAGCTATATAAAATATATGTGCGTTTCTGTCTTAAAATTTATTTCTAATCAAAAGAAAATATTCCACAGTAAACGGTTTTCAATATTATAACGTTTTACATACTTTTATCTGCCCTTGAATTTCTCTACAGAGAGAACATTGAGTGTCGGCCATCTTCATTTTTGGCGGGAGCGCTTACGTTTGACCTAGATAAAGTAATTTGTAAAAATGCACACACTTCTTTTGTTCGGACCTTCTTTCGCGATTTATATAAGATTGACTGCTTTTTTAATTGCCATTCAGGTGCATCTCGAACCATTTTTGCACGTAATCTATAATCCTAGTTAAATAACTTAATTATTACGCAGCGTTGACAAGTGTACTTCCAGTCTCGCGCTGGCGCGTGCAAAGAGCCACTTCCGGTAGGGAATTAAAAACTCGGTGCAGTTTAAAATACATCGTGCTTACTAAAAATATTATTGCAACTTGCTTGCACTTTTTCAATCTACAAAATAAACACTATTTTATAAAATACGATAGACAGTTTTCCTTTCATAACATTATTACCCGTTCCAACAAACTCTGATATACAGTATAAAGACTTTTTATGGTAGGCCTTCAAAGAAATCGGATGTATGCGAAGGTAGAACAAAAAAATAAAAAGACTATGGACCAATTCAGAAATTCAACTGCCATCCTTGTAAAATGCGTTGCGCAATCACAGTGTCCTTGAAAATGACGCCTTTCAACATGGGCAATGACGTTTCCAGAATTCCGTTTCATTCTGAAATGGTCCATTTTCTTGTTCTTAATGAGATGACATACAAAAATAACGGAGGTACTTAGCGCATATAACATTCGCTGAGATTTCACAACCTTTCAGGATTGTTTTTTTGCCATCTCGCTTTTCCAATGTTCACAAGCAAGAAATTTATGTATACAGCCTAAACGACCTTGCAAGACATTGTTGCGCGTTTTCATTATTTTACGCACAGATAACTACGCGTTTTAAATATAGTGAACTGTATAGATGTAAAGAAATTTAAAGCACAGCGTCCTTAGAATAATTCTCACACCTATGAAAACAATCCAGAGCGAAAGGCCCCAAGAAGCAACACATTGATTCTTGTAAGCATGGTTTTAGCCAGGAAGGAAAGCTGGACAAAGTCCTGAAAAAGAACAAGCACTGTGCTTACAATATTACTATAGTCTGTACTGTGCTTACAGTATTTCTAAAGCTTGTACTGTTCTTACAGTATTTCTAATATCTGTACTGTGCTTACAGTATTTCTGAAGCAGTACTGTGCTTACGGTATTTCTAAAGCTTGTAGTGTGCTAACAGTATTTCTAATATCTGTACTGTGCTTACAGTATTTATGAAGTCTGTACTATGCTTACAGTATTTCTAAAGCTTGTACTGTGCTAACAGTATTTCTAATGTCTGTACTGTGCTTACAGTATTTCTAAAGCATGTAGTGTGCTTACAGTATTTCTAATGTCTGTACTGTGCTAACAGTATTTCTAATGTCTGTACTGTGCTAACAGTATTTCTAATGTCTGTACTGTGCTTACAGTATTTCTAAAGCATGTACTGTGCTAACAGTATTTCTAATGTCTGTACTGTGCTTACAGTATTTCTAATGTCTGTACTGTGCTTACAGTATTTCTAATGTCTGTACTGTGCTTACAGTATTTCTAAAGCATGTAGTGTGCTTACAGTATTTCTAAAGCATGTAGTGTGCTTACAGTATTTCTGAAGCCTGTTTTTACACTTACAATCTCATTACTCTGCGTGTAGGCAATCTGTATAGATCGTTTCTTACTGTAATATTTCTTGCTGTGTACTATTAAGAAACTGAAGAAGTCGTAGTATTAATCTTTATATCGTTTACAGAACTGCATTGTCAGTTTTGACGGGTTGTAATTCGTTCTGTCGCTGGATATGATACTGCTGTGATGAACGATGGTAGTGATGTAAAATTAAAGCAAACCTCGACAATCAATAGCTGGTTATTATCCAATGTAACTATTTTATTTTGTTTATAAAGATTGTCTGTTTGTAAAATACCATTTGTTGATGGGAGGTACCAAATGGGGAAATCACTTAATCACCGATTGTCTTCTTGATAATCACAAAGGCTAAAATCTTCTTGTATAGTCAGGATTGGGTCTTCATGTAAAGACATATGTCGCCTCTCGCAATTTGAACTGTGAGGCTATGATAGAAAGATAGCTCATTCATGATTAAAAAAGGAGATAATGCAATTTTATATAGACTTACTACTGAAGGTTGATTGAATGTTCGATTGTTGCTTAACGTCCAGTGGCAAAAATTTCATGCATATTCAGGACGAGAACAAGTTATCAAACAATAAATCATAAATAAAGTGGGATGGGGGTTAGGGCCGGGGAATTTTCTAGCCACTGCATGGAAGCCAAAATTGGACTGTTTTTGGTAGGGACAGTTAATTTAGAGTAAGCAACTGACCACCACTACCACTAATTACAAACTGTTGCAAAGGTTTCTTTCTCGTGCTGAGAGCGTGGTATTCACGGGACCAAATTTAATGTCACCTCCGAAGGACGGGTTGAGAATTATTGTAATTATACATCCCGCTCAACCAACGACTCCCCTTAAATGGAGTTCTACGCCTGGAGGAGCAACCATGCAGCCCATTTCTCTCGGGATGGTCGAGTATTTATACAACCAACGAATGCCATTTTAGCCGGGTTTTACCTGCAGGCGGAGAAACCAAACGGCCTATTTCAATATCCCAAGCCGGCCTCGGGGGAACTACTGAAGATTAGTTGTAAGTTTGGTCGGTTAAACTCGTTTGAGTGGTTAAGGAGTAGAAGCGTATTATGAATTTGATACCCAGTTGTTCAACGTACTCACATATGTCTAAATGGTTGCCAAAATCTATATATTAATTTGGAAAGAAAAGAAAATAGTCAACCTGTATTTTTGGTTGTTGATTTCGTCTCGAAGTGCACAAAATCCTCGTAATCTACAACTTTAGGCCCATCAAATGTTTAACGGTTTGTCTCTTTTTAAAGAAAACAAATTTTTTGAACAGAAAAAACCCAAAGGATGGTACCGATAAGTGTAATAAGATTTCAGTTTTAAATCTTTCAAAACTGAGAGCAAAAACTTGATTCTTCCCATCTCCACACATGATAGCAAAACGACCCGGTTTTCAATCTACGGCTCATATAAGCACCCTTGTTCTACAACTGACACAGTTTCATTAATGTGTAAATGTCTTCGTTAAATAATTTGCAATGCAAATCCGAGTTTGACACCTTGATATAGACTTACTTACTAACCCATGTCAAATACACAATGTAAATTTAGTTCGTTTTAACAGAGTTCCCACGAACTATTTATTGTCAATGGACCTTGGAATTCTGAGAAAATCATTGTTTTGGTTGAATTTCATTGGTAAAGACGTCATTTACGAGGGCGATGAGATTGTGCAATGCATTTTAAGAGGACGGAAGTTGAATTTCTGAATCGGTCTATTAATTTGAATGAAAGACTCGATTGGCAAGTGTTCGAATTAAGGATGTTCCCTGATCATGTTCAGCCATTTTGGTCAGATTTTCGAAATCCTAAAGTTTTATCCACTTCATAGCATTAATATTTTCTGACCAATGAGCCCCACTTTTCTTGTCATAGTTTCATAAAAAAAAATATTTTTTTAAATTCTTGTTATTTCTTTTGGGGTTTTCATGGACAAAACTTATTAAGGGAAACCCTATTAAAAATCAAGAGAAATCCTTTTCCCGCCAAATTTTCGAAAGTTTATATTTCAACATTTTTTCTGTTTATTTTGTTCAAGTGTAAAGGATCTTAAAAAAGTCATAAGCGTTTCAAAATCTTGTTATTTGTAATATCAGCAGCGAACTTTCTAAAGTACGTTACAATGAACTACGTCTCTCATGTTTTGGCTAGTAATTTTTACATCAATTACAAAATCTAAAACGGAAATTTAGAATGAAACTTAACTATCTTACCAGCAATAGAATTTGGTGTTCGAAGTATCACAGGTGTCGTTGTTTGTCCTGTGCTCATATGAAAATTGATGATTTTTTGTGAAAAATTAAAGTACCGGGGAAGTCTAACTTCTTTGATTTCTGGTTCCGCCAAGATTATTCTTTCAGACATTTCGTTAATACAGTCAATAGATATAAAATCTATCACAATATTTTACATTTTCTAAAATTCGCAAATCCTGCGAGCAAAAATTATAATGAAAACGACACAATTTCCCAACTTTCCGTATGAGTGAAGTAAAACTAAGAATATGCATAAAAATTTCGAAATTTACAAAAGTTACCGGAACTTTTTCTCAGTTGCATTTTATAAGAATTAAGAAGATTCCCCCAGGGATTTCTCTAAAATAAATAAAAAGTGAGAGACTCAGCTCATTGAAACATACTTTAATGACTCCATACGTAAGTATTCGGTTGAAAGACCCTATTGGTAAGTGTTCGAAGAAAAACTCGACTGGTAAGTTTTTGAATTAAAGACTCGACCTGTAAAGGCTCATTTATACTTCGTCGCGCGAACAACGCGCGCGACTACCAAATGATGTCGCGCGATTTTCGCTGACATTAAAAGGGTTAACAAACAAGAAGAAACACCAAGCGATTTTTTTAGCTCTTAAGTGTTTGAATCAAGACTTTCAAGACTGTCTTTGAGTCGGAACTTAACAAAAACGCGCAAGATGTATCAGCCGATGCCAGGCGGACGTTTCACAAAAAGTCGAAGTGAAAATTCTACAACTTGATTGTCTGTATGTTATGAAACGCCATAAGCACTTAATCATAGACTGCTTAGCCTAAACCTGGATTAACTCAATAAATCCACATTATGCTGACTTAAAACTATAATTATCAGAGTCAATACGAGTTTTTCTGAAAAAAAGAAAATCCTGGTTTTCCTTAACCTCAACTAGACTGGGTCTGTATAGGTGGTTAGAAATTAAGGCGGGTTCAACTTGTTTTGGCAATTACTGACTACTACTAGTTTATACAACTACTACTAGTTTATATAATTACTACTAGTTTAAAACAGTTCAGGATATGTATAATCACGTTTTATTTTTTGTGGTACTTACCGTGGTGGGATGGAACAGTTAAAAGTTTGTCGCTTCACAAGAGTTATTTCACACTTTCATGCATACACGTCATCTGCAAGATAATTCAAAATATTAATTTCAAAAACAATTTGGTATTAGACATTTTTTAGTTTAAATGAATTATGTGTCTACATTGCAGTATCACATAAGCAAACCCCTAACGTGGCCTCCCTGCATATCAGCAAAAAGGAAATACATCTTCTTGATTGTGCATATCAATATACTGAAAATTGGAATTGTACATTAAAGGAATAAAATAAAGATCATCTCCTGGCAATCGTGTGATGACGCCTGGTTGTCTGACTGTAGATTTATTGACGGGTTCTTAGCTATACCTAATTGACATGGTCGGGGTAATAATAACTTTTTAGCTACAGCGCGCTGTCAATGCCTTGCGAAGAATCAATGTTTATAGTTCTCCGGGGCTGGACTTGCTATTGTCATATCACTTCGTTCTATAAACCATAATAAACGTATCTGACGATTTAGAATTACAATGTATGCACCATTAATTTGCTCGATTACAATTTTCTCCCTTTTATTGATGTAGTGCATAATTACATCAAAAGCTTTCGGTTTTGTGCGCTTATATATGTAAACTAGCTTAATAAAATACAAATCCTATTTAATAACAGCAAAAGTACCGTGGGCCATTTAACGTTACACATTTACGCATGCGCAAGTTCTACTATTTCTCTTCTATGTGTGTTACTTTAAAGATGAGCTTATGTTTGCACCTATCTGTACTGAACGAAACCGCCTACAGCTCAAAGGCAACCGAGTCAGCATGACTCTCAAAAGATCACAAAGGCATCCCCATTGAGTCCATCTCTCTCTAAAATCACGTGTACCGCGTGCATACAAATCATTCTAAAATATTTGACCAATCATTGAGGTCCGTAAATTTATCATGTTTGCTCCCTTTTACAGAAAGGTTTCACTGTTACTAGCATTATTAGAACTTTTAATCTTTTGTATTAAAACCAACCATTTATCTACAGCACAATTACATATAATTTTAGGAACAATGGAGGCCAATAAATATAAGGACTACAGTGGTAAAACTTTTAGACAACAACAGGTATTTTTATGCTTTTGCTGTTTCAGTGAAAGCTTTCTTAACAGGGTCATGTATAAAAGATGACGTTCTCGTGGATTTTCAGAAAGTTTACCAAATACGAAATTGTTAATCATAACGAAGAGCATTCTTCTATGGTCAAATTTGGTTGGATTTACAAGCACCTTCTGCTATAGCTCTCCTGTCACAAATAAGTCACTATTCACTGTTATTGCTGAAGTAAGTCAGTGGTTCAGGAGAGAACCAACGATCTTCAATCGAAGATTACTCCAAAGCTTTTGTTGTTTATGTGTTTTGAGTCGAGTACACCCTTTTTCTGTGGCACAAGTTGGGGTGCGAACACTCGTTGCATTGGTGAACAGCCATACGTTAATGTTATGTGTAATTTAGACAGGCGTTGCTGTTAGTCAATAGTGCCCTTCAATTGTGTTTTTGCGTGTAAACCGATACCTGAACTTTATAAAATGTCATATTATTGTTAGAGAAATATCATGAATGATTTCTTCCAGAATACGACATTTATGACGCCGCTTGAAAAACTAACGTCATATTTAACAAATCGCTTAAGATAGTATTTTGAGTGGTTTCTGTAAAAATCATTTTCCAATATTGATCGTTGCTATGGAAATAAAGAAGTCACTTAAATGTAATCGTAATTGTAGATATATTCTGTAGAGATAGACCGAATCCTTTCTTATTTTTGATTGATGGTCCAGTTCTCGCGAGATTACAATAAGAGAATTAACTTTCATTAAGAACTGTTTGATGTTAATTGTTGCTGACACAAGCCTGTTTTCAAGCGCCCTCTGGAATACCTTCCAGTCGTATCAATAATCTTTCTGTAATCTGCTAATTTGATTTCATTTGATTTATGATGAATTGATCATTCTAAGAATTGTAAAATTTTGCACATTTTACAAAATGTATGGTGTGAATCAAAGCCTATGAGGATTTTTCTAAATTTCTGTGGTTTGGGGCTTTTAGTTGAGACAGCCGAAAAAGGAAGAATCTTAAATTTTGTGAAAAGTTAGGATTCTAAGTTACTTCTATGCGCCACGGAAGAAAAATATAGAAAAAAGTTTATCGAGTTTCTGATTTCATGTATATTCAATTAAATATGATTCAGCAAAATGGAATTAGTATATACAAATTAGGTTTGATTTGCCGCAGATGGACTGTAATCTTTACTGTTTCCTTTTCTGTTTTGAATGTCATCAAATATTAAAATTTTAATCATCTCTTTGTAAATATCAACCATGAATCTGAATGTAATGAATAGGTTGGTATATTTCGTGAAGTAAGTGGCAAATATCTCATACATTATCAGTATAATGATAAATCCTGCTATAACACGTACAGCTGTATGTTTTACGTTTTGACTAGACAAAAACAATTTCATTTTCCCGTGCCTTAGCGACGAGGGCAATCAGTTTTTCGTAGCCATCATGATGTAACAGAAAAATATATATATAACAGACGCACGCCATGGAGGAGTTTGAAATTTTCACCATTACAGACCCTTTTGTACTTATATTAACAAAAAGTTCAGGATCGTATCCGATACCGATCGGCTTCTGTTCAGTCACTTGAGGTATAATTGACTTCCTCAGATAATTATGGAGCAATCTCTCTTGGAATATAAGGTGTTTCTGCGAATATTCTTCGAGTTCTTTGCTGTTCGCGGTCTGACGTATATATTTGCCATTTTTCTTCCACCAACGAAACGGTTACATGACATGTTCAAAATATTCGTCCGAACGTCTTTCTATCCGTTTTTCGTCTGTTACATTACAACAGCAAGACGGTTACATGTAATGTTCAAAATGTCCGTTTGACCATCTTTCGTCTGTAACATTAGTAGGATCTTATCTAATAACTTTATATGGGTTTTTTACCGTGGTCTCTAAGGCGCATGTGATGAAAAGGAAGGGTCCAAAATATTTTTTATGAATAATCAAGCGCTGTTATTAGCTGCACATATGTAAAATTATAGACCGAGATGAAAAAATTTAATTACCTGATACATTTAGAAGTAGGTCAGTAATCTGCCCCTACATTCGTGGAGGGAGATAATCAATTTTAAATTCTATCACAAAGGGAAAGAATTTTATTAGGCCGTATCAAAATTAGATTTTCATCTAATCCATCTCAACCCTAGTGATGGGCGGGCTGTAGGGATTTGTTCATTTTTACTTTAACCTAAATTCCGATCGATCCGCCATTAATGACCGGACATATTGAGAAAGTTTAAAAAAAACTTTTTGCGGAAATAAAAATTCTGTAGAATTTGATTGATACCGAAAAGTTAAAACTTGGAAAGAGGTTGCTTCCTATGAAATATTGAAAAAAAAGAATTAGGACTGGTCCTTTAAATATGAGGCGGGGAGAATGGGATCAGAATCAAGATTAATTTGAACTTTCCATATCTCCATCATAGCGAATTACAGAGTGATGGCCCTTACCAAAACATACTTTAATTATAAAAACATTTGAGTCGAGCACACCCTTTTTGTATGGCACAAGGTGGGGCGCAATTTGCCTTTATTAATGTATTATTATAATGGTGCATGAATGCATTGTATAGATTTTTATATAAACGATGAATGACACACGTGGCGTGTTACAACGGTAAGCAGCTGTTTACATGTACAGCGTATAACGTATACAGTAATCTTCATCCAATTTACAACTACAGGAAAAAATAATCAATTGGATGTTTTAACGAACGTCTGTTGAAAATGTTTTAAAAAGTTCCTTTGACAAACATATCATTGACTGCTTTATTAATTATTTTATTAATCATATGAAAATTGTCATTGACGACACTAAGTATTAATGAATTAGGTTGAAAGGTCAAACGACATTTGCATAAACGATATGCTATTTTTATTGGATGGTAATATAATATTGCAATATCTAATATTGAACCAACACGTGGCTACCAAAGAAGTTTCCTATGGAGAATAGGACGTCGATAACACGTCTGTAGCCAATAGGGGCAAGAAGACCTACGTCTACAGGCAGAATGGTCTACAGAATGGTCTATAGAGAATAGGACTGCGATTACACGTCTATAGCCAATAGAGGGTAAGAAAACCTACGTCTTCAGACAGAATGGTCTACAGAATGGTCTATAGAGAATAGGACGTCGATAACACGTCTGTAGCCAATAGGGGCAAGAAGACCTACGTCTACCGACAGAATGGTCTACAGAAAACATGGATATAAGGTCAGAGTCTCCGTTAGAGTATGAAATCTACACTCATGAAACCCACATCTTAATACAGAATATGTGTATAAAACTTTTCAAGATGTACCCTCTACTTGTTTTACGTAGTCGGCTTTTTTAAGATGTCTATGGTAACTGGTATCGGTCACCTGACAGAATTCTCACTCGTTTTCGCCCGGAAGGTTTAGTAGGGAACATTTGGCTGAGTATTTCCCTTTTTGGTCTTTTTTCCAAGTTTGGCCGTGGCAGCCAACTTACTGACAGGTAAGGATACATAACACTATTTTTGAAGAAGATCATTCTAACAACGATAGGATCCGACTGGTCTCTACCAGTAAGAGTCCCAGTAGGCTCAAGCGGCCACCAACAAAGATGGCTGACAAGGCCAGAACGGCTGTGTCAGCCATCTTGGTTGGTGGCCGCTGGAGCCTAAGGGAACCTTAATGAAGAGCTAAGCCAATTTTAACCAAACGTTGTTGGAATGGTCTATTGATGATCCTATTAAAATGTGGTGTTCAGTTTTGCCTGGAGTCATCCATAATGACTGCCATAGCCCCACTTATTTAAACCTAATAATAATTACCTTCAATAAAAAAATCTTCAGTTAAATTTCCCACAAAATACTTTGCTTTTGCCAAAACAACTTTGAGTCATTGCGCGGAAACTCTAGTTTGACTAATGACTCTCGTTGAACGATATCTCTTTGCGAGACTTTTGTCCGTGCAAATCAGGAAACAGTAGAAATTTTCAGAATTCATAGGGCGACGGAATTAGAATTCATTTACAAAGACGGACTGGCTTCAGAATATTTGTTTTGTTACCTGCCTGTCTAGAATTTTTTCTCATAAAGATGTGCATCAGAATATTTTATTCTGAAAAACCACATCCCCTCAGAGTTGAATGGTCGTTTCTTAATTGTCTGATAAAATATCTAAAAACTCCATGTTCTATTTCAGGATTTAACGAAAGTTTGAGTTAAGTGTAAGCGTCTAAACAGCTCTCTAAAATACTGTTCCCCAATTTCTTGATTAAATGGACAATCAAACAAGAAACGGCGTTCGTCGTCTATGACTTAGAAAGATAAATTGTGAGACGCTGATTCTACCTCCTCAAAGAATGTTTCATTCTTTTATCCCAAATTCTTTCTAATACGATTCTACAAAAACTTTTATATGAAACCTACAATGGTGACCTTATCCGTTCAACCGCCATTTTGTGTAAATAATATTGCGATGCAATCGTCGTTAAATATCGCGTTTCAACATTAACAAGTTCCCCTCTTTAATCCCGTGTTTTCTTTGAAATAAGAGACATCATCTAACGATGGATTATATTCTGGTAAACGACTTTATATTGATTCGGGACAACTGGAGAATTTGTAGAATAAGGCTATTAACTCATTCCAAAACAGATCAGCTGGATTGCAGTAATTTGTGAAAATGCATTAGCGCTTTTTACACATGTTCGATATCAAATTGGATTTTGTCGTTTCTAGTATTGATATCAAAATAAAACACTCACAAAAATTGAAATTATCGACCAAAAGCAATATTTGTAATCGATTTTTTGCCTAATTTTGACAAGTGATATTGACCAAGTACACAAGTGGTTTGAAGTTCAAGTAAGTGTAACTCCTATCGGCTCTTATAAAATAACCATGGATACAAAATTTCTTCATGCAGCAGAAATTTTAAAACCATTTAAGCCCGATTTTCATTATAAATATAAAACATTTTCAAATGCCAGAGTGGGGACATCCGTGTCCAATGAATAATGAACACGGAATTTTCTGGAACGTGCATTTTTTTCTACAATCCAAATTATCTTACCACATTTCATCATTGGTGGGCCTTTAATAGCTTCTGTTATTGTATGGACTCCGTTTATTACTAAAATTCATTATGGGAACTGTTAACAGTTTATCTTCGACTGTCATTTGGTTGATGGCTGTCTCAGGACAATCATGCCACATCTCCTATTTTTATATTTGAAAGACCTAAAAAGGGAAGACCAGGGCACGGTACAACTAACCCTGCAAATGTTTCAGACCAAATATCAAAGCATTCTTATATACACAAGCGGAGACACTATACGAACATTGATGGACGTACGGACGAGGGTAAAACATTTTGCTCCCGTTGTCTAAAGGCGGGAGCATAAAAAATCATTTAAGAAAAATGCAATTGGTTTTCCTTGTTGGTTCTCTTTGAAAAAGTTGAGGTATTAAAAAGACGAAACAGGTTGGTGACCTAATAACTACCAATATAAAAATGCCCTGTATTGATGTAAAATTACACATAAGCATGCGCAGAACTGAAAACTGTATATATTACGCTTTGCCTATTGTATATAAACGATTCGAAACCAATATATGAAACACATGTTGCATTATTGAATTTATTTACATATCAAATTGAATATTAACAATAATTACAGTCCCACGTCGGTGTAAATGGAAAACTATTGTTTCATTTGGTTATCTCAGGGAATCATCTATCGCCTAAGATAAGTGGTCGTTAAATAGTTCCGAAAAAAGTTTAGAATAACTTTACCAAGGGGCATTCAACACTGAAACTGTAATTTATCAAGTTAATCAAATTTGCATGTATTATTTACATTAAAATAGTTTAGTGCAATCGCTCGTTTGTTCAAATATATCATATACTGATATACACATCAGGAACTGTTAGGCCAAGAAATATATATATATATATATATATCTGTTTAAGGAGAGGGAAATAACTCTGTAAAAATCATCTAAACGTTTTAATAAAGCAACATTTTATATTAAAATTAATGCACCTCAGTGATCAAAATTTTTTATGATAAAATTACAATCTACTATTGAAATAATTCCACAGAAATGTGTGGTGCAAATTTCTTGAAATTTTCATGTTTTCCTTCTTTCATCAAAGGAAATGTCTAAACAAAATATAAAGAAAATTAAACGAGTGGAATTTATTTCCGTAATGGTGTATGGTACCCCCTTAAAGTTACATTGTACATAATCAGAAATAGGGTACGTAGATAAACAAATCATTTTATTTATAAATATTTGGCTTATGAATATGGCATATATGTGCCAGCAAAGATAAGATCCACATATTTCTTTCGTAAGTTTACAATAAAAATTCAAAACTGAAATTTAACTGCCTGTAAAGAGCTTTTACCTTCTGAACATCAGACAGCCTAGGTACCAAAAATAGGAAGATCAGTCAAGGTTTATGCATTTCTAATAAATAGTTCCATCCCTGGACATAATGTTTATGGCGCAATGAACGCCAGAAAGCCTAAAATATAGACACAATGACGATGTTGGAAATATGTAAAGTCATTTAATAAGGTATTCACAGGAATAATGTGTGGATTAAATGGTGTTCATCCTAAAAAGAGAACATAATCAACTAGGGAAGGCATTAATTAGGGTACTGTTGAGATACTTTAAACAGACATATATTTTCTTGGCCTAAAACAATTTAAAGGTATCAAAAATAATAAATGATTGGCGTGCTACTGAATCAGCACTAAGCGGTGTTTTGGTCTTTATTCACGCCCCGAGTCCTGCACTGTATTGATCTATGGGTATAATAGATACATAGAGAAAGAAATAAATATGGCTTGGGATTAAAGTTAATTTACCATCCTCTGACAAACAATCAATAACACAGGCTGACGGTACCAGGCTTAATTTATCAGGAATTTCTTCCGCAATGGTCAGTTAAAATATGGGTAAACTTACATCGAATCACTAACAAGAAGCCAGTGGTTAAAGAAGAGTAAAAAATAAAGAACACACCAGCATGTTGGCATCTAAAACACAGTGGATTCGAATCGGTAAGAAGTTGGCTCAGGTGAGCCCATATCGCTCCTCTGCATAACAATATGGGTAAACGTACATGGAATCACCAACGAGAAGCCAGTGGTTAAGAGAGAGTAAAAAATAAAGAACACACCAGCTTGTTGGCATCTAAAACACAGTGGATTCGAATCGGTAAGAAGGTGGCTCAGTAGAGCCCATATCGCTCCTCTGCATAACAAATACCTACTTCAATAAAACATTCTAAGAGTGTTTCAAGCTGGCAAATAACATGAAAATTCCAATGTTCTAGGAGCATTATTTCCACAGGATTTTATCAAGCGGAACGAGTTTTAAACTCCGGATTAAGTTAAGTCACAAGCCAACACTGAAGGGGGCAACATGTTACCTGTATGCTTGCTTAAAATGATCCGGATTAAGTTAAGCCTAGTGTGAACATGCCCTTATTTGAAGGCAAGGCTTTAGTGATTATTCCTCTGGGTTATCTTTAAATTTCGATATAAAATAGCTCTCAAAAGGGGTCAATTGAGTTTTTATCATCCTGTTTTTTAAGATATGTCTTGCAGATATTTGCGGATATTCATTGACGGCGTCGTCATTATTTAGCAGGGATCTTCAGAAAATATACAATCGACAAAATCACTGCGTCAAAGAATGTTTGATCAAATTTTAATGCTAAAGCATTGAAAATCGTATTCTGTAAAATTTCGATGGGCAGGCCTATCATTCTTCGCCAAGGCTCGAAATCTGAACTTTCAACTAGCTAAATTCAGTGATTTTCCAACCCTTATTTTTGGACCAATTATGGCCCCTGTTCATCGCCAAAAAGGTTTGGAAATTTCCCAAATGACCTCATAATTTTCCTGGAAAAAATCTGTGTCACAATGACTTGTCGAAAAGAATCTCTGTTTTTAACTTTCAGTCACATGATAGAAATATGATTCTCGTTGATATGGAAAACAAATACTACAGAGTAAGTCGGACAGGGATACTGATTTTATACTTCTTAAAAGGCCATTACAAAATATACACCATTTCCGGAAACAGATTTTATTTCAAAGTCATTTTTCTCAGTACAATCCGATAATTCTCTTTTTTCCGACTACAGATCTTTGTAAATGTGCACCTTTACCAGATTCTAAAACAGAAATGACCGATGACGTTTCGCGGTACTCAATTTGAGCATCCTCGTACATTTTTGGCGTCTTTTCAGATTAGGCAGCACTACAAAGTCGGTGCAAGGAAGTAGATTGACTATGTACATTTTCAGGAATCGTGCTGTTTCTACAATTACAGCCAGCTTACAACTTTAATTTAGATCTTTGCCTTAGTGTAAACGTCAATACGAACTCAAAATATTAAAATGCTTGAAACATTTTTTCACAAAAATTCCCCGAATAACCGTTGCTTTTTATGACATATGCTTCATTAATATTGACCAAAACTAGAACAATAAGACGTGAGATATCATGATTTTAAAAAAAACGGACTTTCGGAAACAGATTAGATATTTTTCAATGCATAATTAGTGAATTTGTACTGATATTACGTCATGTAAAAATTCAGAATTAGCTGTATTTAGTGTTTACATTGAGGAGATTTAGAGATTACATTTCCGTTTCCTAATTTAACCATTTCCGGAAGTGTCTGGAGTTAATAATGATGACATACACTTAAGCACGTGTATTTCAATCGATTGTTGATTTCCTTTGAATTCTCACACGGCAAATGAGCTTCTATCAAGATTGAATTACAGACTATAAACTGCATCATATGTGAACTGTCGTATTAGATATCGATTTTCCTGCACGACTTCAGAACGTTGTAGTAGATAACTTCCCGGAAGGTCATCTGCAAGATTGTCGATTTTGAGAACTAATTAAATTTAATGCTGTATCTGTAACCATATAATTGCTTATGTATTTATAGGACTGTTACGTCAACAGTGAGAATTTTAATAAAATACTGACCAGTACGACAGATGACGTCAAAGAAAAAGAAAACAACGTCACCTTAACCAATTTAAAACCAATATATTAAACCAAATATAGTGTACTGTAACTAAATGGAGCAATGCCAAATCCGAAAACTTGAAACACACATTGATTTGAAAAAGGAATTCGAAGATACCAAAGGGGCAGACAGAAATCGTTAAGTCGGAATGCAGACAAGACCATGGCCAAAATTACCAATGCCGAATAAATATATATATAATTCGGGTATGCTTTATGTACATTTCAAGGGGTAACCTCTCATCAGTAGCATTAGAACCAAAACACAGGAAGTCCAAGATCCAAACATATCACAAGATGCAGTGTACGCTGCTTTATACAATGTACTTATTCTTCTGAAAAATAACACAACCTCTGGATTGCATAACTGTTTGAATTGGTCTTGAGCTTTCATCCTCTTTATGATTTAACAAAACTCTGAGTAAAAAGAAATCATTATTTTCGCGAACCACGTTTTTTTTTTAGATTTTTTGTTCACGACATACTAGCAACTGATCAAAATCGTTGGTACGTTTCTTATTACCAATCATTCAGTTTCATCTGAGTGCTTAAAAAGCTTCAGTGATACTGAGTATTACAAACATTTCACTGATTTTTAGAGTTATCTCCCTTAAACCAGGCCTTCTAACTAAACCTTCAAAACCACACTGCTATTTGAAATTATGAATTTGACGATGATTCTGTTGTTCTAAAGTCACTGATATGTACTTCTCCAATGTTAATGAACTTTTCGACTGGTCATCCACCAGCGTGAAATAACATTAATCAACGACACGTGCAGTTTAACGGAATGTTTTGACGACAGCATTTTTTTAGAAAATATTTGAACTAAAAACGGTAAAATCGCCTCCTTTAAGAATTTAAAAACAAAATCTCGTTTTTTCTCTCAATGTTAACCTTCAAATTCCGCTTCCTTGACTGTAGAATGTACGGTTATGAACGGCTAACTGTATAAGGTAAGATTTTCTATGGGAATGCAAGAATAATTTATCCGTGATGTACGATATTCACAATCATTAAATAATGGGTCCAAGTGGAAGGCGGATCATGTACTTAAATATGACCTTTGCGGAATCGTTACTTTCAAGTGACATTTGACATCTATCGTTGCCTGTACATAAGAACAAACACTACTTCAATTTTGGAGTACATCAATTTTAATATACTGGTACATAAATGTACATAATTATTATCAAGTCTGAATGGCATTTAGCTGTGTAGTTAGATTGCCTTTTTGACGGAGACAATTTATGCATGTAATGCTATGCAAATAGATCAGGAATATGTACATATGTATGTTCTGACATTCAAATTATTCACTGGAGAATGTAAATTTGCATATCACAAAAGTTATATCAGAATAAAGATATAATCTGAAGATATTTTGTACGAAAAGAATAATGTTACACTTTAAAAGACGTTCAACAAAAAAGGATGATAAATCTTTTTTGTTTGATTTCCCAGAAAAGGGCAGGGAGAAAAAATGACAGATGCATAAAAACAAATTGTATGCTTTTACCATTTTACCACTCATTGGATTTTTAATGCATTTTTTTACCTATCATCATCGTAAATATCATGAAACATAAAGTACATGTGATGTGTGTATCTTTTTCTTAGAACAAAGAGTCGAGAACAATATATATTATGTTCACTCAATTGATGCAACTTCGGTCGAGTCCGTACCCTCCTCAAACCTCGTCTGTATAACGTCAGCTGCCTTTGAAACTACTTTCGGAAATCTTCTATGTAAAGGTATTTAATGTTGCCGTTCTTCTATGTGGAGGTATTTAATATTGCCATTTTGATAACTTTTTAATGACGCGGCAGGTCTTCTTTCTTTCGTAAATCGGTCGCCGCATCACAATGTATTGGCGTAACCACATATCACCAATCGTCACACATCCGAGGTTTGATGTAGCTACCGGAATCAGCCGACGATGGCCGAATGCACTGAAACCTAAAGTTTAAGCAACACGAAACCTATGAAACGACCGAGCTCGAGTAAATTCCGTTCGGTAACCAATCATTGTTGACCCCTAGCCTTGTCAATTTATTATTATTTCCTAGTAAACGAAAAAGCTAAAAAGATTCATAAATTGCTGCCTAACGTCAAGTGGGCAATATTTTGGACATATTCAGGGCAGGAACAAGTTAACAAATTATAATGTCAATATGTACACAGTGGGCAGGTAACCAGTAAGTGAGTGAAGTCAGTTTAGACTACAATGGATCGGATAGGGTTGGTTTGGATAATTTAGCCTTGTAACTGGCCGCCTATTGATCACTCAAAATAGCTGTTACAGCGGGCATTTAACGTTCTATAAACGTAGTATTGTCTAATTTGTTTTGATTGATTGTTATAAACGTCCATTTGAGAGTATTTCATGAATATCAAGCAATAAATTATAAATGGGGTTACCTGGGGGTTTAGACCGGGGAATTTTCCAGCCACACGATGCCAAACTGGGACAGTTTGGGTAGATGCGAGAAACTTAGCTTAAGCAACTGGACACTAACGACCACTCATTATGAGCTGATGCATAGGGATCTTTAACGTGCCGAGGGCCTTGCATTCTCCCAACACGTGCCACGGCGGCAATGTTCCCTTTCGAGAATTTATACATCCCGCCCAAACAATTGACATCCCTTCAGCAATGGTTTTACCTGCTGGTGGTTAAACCGAACGACCTATTTATATACCCCGACCGTCCTCGGGGGTTGGCATTTTCTGAACACTGGGCATCTCAATGTCTCCCTATGGACGAATTGTGAATTTATACATCTCCAATCCCTACAGCAAGAGACGCCCCTTCAGATGACTAGAGTCACAAGAATTGGTTGATTGATTGAAATTTGCTTAACGTCCAGTGGCAAATATTTCATGCATATTCGAATCGAGAGCATGTTAATGAATGATGATGGTGAAAAATCTTGGTACTAGACATTCTTGAGAAATCCAACTGAACATTCTGGAAAGGTCGAATCGAGATAAGCAACATAGGCGAAAACAGATTTGGGGAAAAAAATAAGTCGGACCACAAGGAATTGACACGCATACATAATATATCCTATTTCTACTTTATGTGTTATGAATCTTTCGTTTTTATTTTGTAGATGCTATTCGTTTTTTGGTACAGAAATTATAATGTTTGCCAAACCAGCGAAAGCCCTTAATTCAGGAAGGATTCTATCGTTTACATAGAATATTTATCTTACTTTTACTCTCTTGTTGGCTGAGTTATAAATAGTACATACCGTCCAAATAACAAACACCGCCTAAGAAGGGTTCTACTAGCATACCTTACGGCACATCACTTTATACTCCAGATAAAAGATGTTTTGAGTTTTAACAACGCTCTTTTCTCATTTTTTAAATGTTGTTTTTGAATAGTCTAGAAATGATATCTTTCTTTATCTATGAAGTATATACATTTTGCTAAAATTTTCCAAAGTTTAAGTTCCTAAACTTTTGGGATTTTTCTTCACATTTTAGTTCCTACTGTTGTTTTTTTTCTTTTGCATGTATGTTCTAGAAGATTAAAAATAAATGAAAATATTAATGGTAAAAAAGTAAAGAGAAGAATAACAATTACAATGAAAGGTCACCACGGTCATCCGCGCCAAACCATGACCTGATAAACTGCATCTGTTATGAAGCAAGCACGTGAGAACCTCCTGGTGGAGAAACGGTGGACTGTTCGGTTTGTCCGCCTAGGGGTTATTATGTGCTCAACGACCTAAAGTCCCAAACACCTATGGTTTCCCATTTTGTATTGAAAACTATGTCACCGTAAACAAGATAAAGTGCACTGCAGATCAGAGTTATAATATATCAATTTCAAATATCGTGACCAAAATGTAGTAAAAACCGTGCGAAATTCTTTATCAAAAATAAAAACAGTAAACACTCAAGTTTGATACTTCCCTTTTTTGTTTACTACAGTAGCAGGAAAGCGGTGAATATTCACACAATTCTTCCGTAAATACGACCTTTATTTTGGATACTTTGTTTTTTTTTACTGAGTCAGTTGTTCATTTTTTTTATTGAATTTCCACCCGGTCATCCTCATTGCATTTCCTCAAAAAAACTTCCGCGATTTTACAAATCAAAAGTCTACTTTACAGTACTTAACTATGTATATACTAAATTAGGTTTTTGGAGTTTTTTGTGATCCTTGTTCTGTTTATATCCACTGAAAAAGCCTAAATAATACGTGTATAATACAACGTGTAAGATTATACATGCACTGGATTTTGACTTTTCTTACTTCGAACACTTTGAGGACATGTACTGCTAATTTTAAAATGTATTATCGTCGAAAAACTATTTTACTCCATAAGTTTGACTGCAGATGCAGATTTGTTAAGACAAGCGATTCGTTGACTTCATGCACCTTTCCGTCAAATACGGTCGCTGTTATCGTAACTCTAAAAAATGTTTAATTGCTGCTGGCATTTACAATTACATCAATACGATGGAACAAAGAAGATAAGGAGTGATTTTCAAATACACATACCTCCACACTTACTTCAACTCTGTAATAAACGGAGGAAATGGTTGAAAATATAGAGAATTTCATAAATGGTAATTTTTCCGGGAGGAGGGAATATGCCATCTGTTCTTAGCATAACACTTGCGTTATCGTTTATGTTTATGGTACGCAGTGTTACAACATTTGATTGCTTGTCGTTTGAAGAGGGTTGATTGTTTCTTGCTCAGATATATTGCACTATGTTTTTGCTTTTATTGTACACCATATTTGCCACGACTTTAATCAAAATATGTCGAAAGTTCAACCATGAAGTAAGTCATGTCAGAAATATGTAGTTTGCCGCAACTCATCCTGTAGTTAAATTAAAAGGTTTCCTTGGCATAAAAAATCCCCATTTAACCTCTATGTTTAATTTTTTACATTGAAAAGTCTGTCTTAAACAGGAATGGTTTAATGGAAAAAACATTGCACCTCAGTATATTATATCTAGAATCTGATTTAATTATTCTTAAAATTTTACTTCAAGTAAAAAAATTAATGTTTCCCCTGATACATAAAGGTAATTTTTTCATATGATGAATGAATATACAAAAAATGTATACTCAAGCCTAAGCTGCGGCAACGATTTAGAATTTCAACGATATATAGTACGAGTAATTTCACTGTAACACTTTCCATATAGATTCGTTATTGTTGCAAAGGAATAGGTACGTTAAGATAATATTTGGCTCAAATTTAGATTATATGACAACAGTTGATAGGAATAATCAAAAACTGAAACTCGTATTATTTTTATGATTTTGACAAAATATCAGGCACATCTGACTTTTTCAACAAGGGTGTAAAAGTTCAGTTCAAGTAATTTCGAAGTATTTTTACAATTAAAGCAAGTCATATGTGCCATGTGGCCGTTCTACAACCAATTTAACGAAAAAAGAGTGTAGGATTTACTTTTACTAGGGATTCTTTAGTACAAACGATATAAAACAAAAGATATTAGACAGTTTTCATTTTTCAGCCTAGTTCTTGGGCCTAAAACTCGGCTCACCACCTTTGTCCTTTCGTTCCTTGTATTATAGTAACTAAAAGGATACATAAAATATTTCGTTTATTTCTGAACTATATCCAACCCGCGAGTAAAATATGCCGTTCGGTTTCTCCGCCTGCAGGTAGAACTCCTGCTAAATTGTTCTCGTCTTGAATATGCATGAAATAATTGCCACTGGACGTTAAATAACAATCAATCAATTTGAATTATTCATATTATATTACATTTTATTTCGTAGTCTTCAAAGGTAAAATTTTTGTTGAGATATCAGTTGAGCTATTAACATCACTTCATGTCTGTCGTAAGTCCGTCGTTCGTCCACATTTTACATATTCAACTTCTTAAAGATCCGCAGAGCGGCTTGAAACCAAACATCATATGAATGTTTCTTATTATGAAGTGCTAACAAATTATTGTTATACAGGTGTGGTTTTCACTCAAGGAGACAGCAAACGGTGGCCTAAGTTTTACATAGAATAATATGGTAAATATATGAAAAAAGATTTCTCATAGAGAATAGTCGAAAGGATTGAAAACATGCGAATTAATTTCTTACGTGATGACCTATTATTGTTAACCTATTATGCTTCCAATTACCGTAAAAGACAATTCTTATAACAACTATAACTTTCTATGCAAGTAAAAACAAAAAGGTATTAGGTGAGCTATCCTGGCCCTCTGAGCCAGAAATAACAGAAACAGATAATCTCTTAATAAAAAAAGTAAATTAAACTGTGGGAGAAATAAACAACCCATGCTAACAGAAATGCGTTACTTTTTACATTTTACCTATTGTAGTTAACATAACAACTAACTATATGCTTTCAATCACCCAATTCTTATAACAACTAAAGTTTTCTATTCAAGTAAAGACAAAGAGGTACTAGGTGAGCTGTTCAGGCCCTTCGAGCCCACTATTTTTTCACAATCAAAGTAGAAATTCTTTTTTAAGAACCTATATTTTGTCAATTAAGTTTTCTGTTTATACATGCACATGCAGTGGACATTTGTTTTTATAAATATTTTTACGACAATAAAAGAAACAGATTATCTCCTAATAAAAAAATAATAAATTAAACTGTGGGAGAAATAAACATCCCATAACAACAAAAATGTGTTACTTTTTACATTTTACCTTCATGCATTTTTCTTCCCATATAGTAATACTAAAAATATATATTATATGACAATTCAAACTTACTTTCATGAAATAAAAATCCCAAATAAATGTTACTGCTTAGTTCCTTGCCTATAAATTCCTCACCTCCTTAGAGTAATCAGTTGTTATACGATAGTCAGCTGTGTATAGTCGAATATTTAAATTTTGAAGTTATTTTTGACACAATAAAGATAAGATCACACTTTAAACTCTCCTATCCTTAATAATTGTAGTAAATTAACTATTGTAACTGATGTCAATACATTTAAATTGTGTTACTACCAATAGTTTGTACAAGGTTAAATGATTTATAGCGGGAGAGACGACAAGTACAACGCCGAATGTAATTTCAATACCTCAGAAATATAAATACAAAATCTATAATAAATGTTAATAAATGTTTTACAGAAGTGGTGTACGATTTTACAGAAGTGGTGTACGATTTTACAGAAGTGGTAATAAATACGATTTGCAACAATCCATCGAAAAAGACAATGCATACACACCAAGATAACATATGGGCCTGACTTGGACAAAATATGTCCTAGTTAGATTTACTTGGAACAGGCACATTCAACTAGTCCTCAGGGTACCCCGTGAATACATAGACCTTATGAACCGAGATAATTAAAAGTTGAAATATGGAAATGATAGAATATACTATTCTTAATGTTTTGCAATGTAAGATTTTGTTTCTCAAATTTATTAATGAAGTATTTTGCAATATTACAAAAATTAAGTTAAAATATTGTCTGAAAAAAAAAGCTTTTGTCTTAAAAGTGACGTTGTCAACCAAATAGACGTTGATAATCACTTTTCATAAATGCATCAATGAAAGTGCTTGTCTACGTAAGTAAAGTGATCCACCCTTCAAAGTTTACAGATATTTATATTTGATATTTTGTTTATATGTCAAGTCATATCCTGTCCATGAAAGCTATACACTACAGAACTTCCAGAGGGGGAGATAACTCTTTATTTTATGGTATGGCTTTTATACTCCTTCAAAACATAAGAAATGCTCTGGCAGTGTGTTACGCATTTAAAAATAGTTTAAGTACAGTTGTTATGTTATTCAGCAGTAAAATGTATTTGGTTTTTGGAAATGTATAGCAAAATTGTTCTTGGTGTAGGAATTTTGTAAACTAATATCAGTAAACGGGCCATGGAAACTCCCTTTTGACCAAATATATTCACATGATGAAAACACAATTTTCATGACATTTCAATCAGGCAGATTTACTTTAAATAAGGCAACGCTCATGATATTTTCTTTCCAACGAGCTATACCATGTGAGCATCGGTACCCGTATATGTTAGGGTAAAATACTTGAAAAGTGCTCTTTTAATTAACATCAAGTTCTACGGAAAACGTCGAATTGTATTGTGAGACCTGTAGTTTCAGGCAATATATCCTGCAAACAGACAGTAAGCCTGAATAATAATTCTGGAGTTTGTATCTTAAAAATTAAACTGATTAAAACTTTGTAGCTTTTTTAGTTTATATTTTTCCTGAAATATTGCAATCGTTCAGTTGGAAAAAACAAACACACAAATCTGCTTGTATAAAATATATACCTTTGACATGGATAAATAAATGTCACTGTGATTTAATTGACTGATGGTTATCATTACAAATTTATTCATGTAGTTAAATGATGCTTTGGCATTAACATGAAATAAAATACTATTTATATCTGAATTTCTTAAATTCTTTAATTAAAACTTTTTAAGTTCAATAGTCGGATGATATATGATTATGTTTTGACTCATTGCTATTTTAAACAAAAATAGAACAATTATTTTTTAATTAATTAAAACACACAAATTGCAGAAACATATCTACTGGTGAATTTACAAATACACAGGAAGTGGTTTCAGTTCATAATTATCTACAATAAGTTGGTTGACAAACATTAATGTTGCTTCCGCTCAGACCGACTCTTATTTAAATCGGTAAAGACTATGCATGTGCAAAACATGACCAAATAAACAGCTGTAACATTAAAGCCTTTTAATGCTAGGCTGTGTTTTTACTGTAGAAACGGCTGCTATATGTACGTATGTGACCAAGATAAATTTTGATAGACCAAAATGTTTTAAAAGTGCCGAACAGCAAATCAACTTTATTTAAATAGTTTTACAACGAGGACCCCAAAGTTGATCTCCGGTATAATTTGTCATAATCGGCATATCAGTGTTTTGTTATTTGCCGAGTATGCAAAATTGCATTTGGCCATGCACATATTGACCGTATCAGACGCATTGCTATAGCATTATGTTTATTATTTCATATATTTCGACTTGAACATTTTTATTGTACCATCTGACACAAAGCTGTTTTCAGATAATATAGCAAATAGACATACGTTTGAGACATGTAGCTAAAAACCACAGTCTGCTTTCTGCATAATATGAATTCAATTCAGGTAGAACTAATTGGAGGAAAATGATGATCACCTTTACACATTAACACTGTGTTACACGGAATCGTCACAATATGAGATGGTTCATATGAACCTTAAGATCTGTCAACTGAGTTCGGAGTTACACAACGGACACATAAACCATACGCAAAAGTACAGATAACCTTGAAAACAGGGAAAAACAATAAAAACAAATATGCACTGTGACGCAGAAATTTTTTTATCAACACGGGGAAAAGACTTCCATTTTCACCCCTGGTTGCTGGAATAAACGAAATGGGCTTGCCTTGACTTGCCCTACACAAACGTCGTATATATACGTTTTGATTGTTGAGATCTTGGACTAAGCACTTACTGCTATAGACGTCTTCGACTTACCACTTACTGCTATATAGATATCTATTATGATGATAAATTTCATAAAATAAAATTTAAAATAAAATCTAAGATTAAACTTAGGTGCTTCGCAAGCGCAGCATGATACGACCGCAGCACATTGAAATGCGAAAGGGAACAAAAGATCCTTTGGGTAAGTGTGGACATAGTATTTTGTTGGACACAATAATGTGCTGGACACAGTATAGAGCTGGACACAGTAAAGTGCTGGACACAGTAAAATG
>JAULBM010312356.1:0-14021 GCA_032357055.1 Geukensia granosissima | reverse complement strand
GCTAGTATTCATATGGCCTTTATCAATCGCCTCATTAACTCTATGTACCGGAGATGTATGGCTGTGATTAATGCCAAAGGCGGTCATACACGCTATTAACGGAAGTGCAGTCACGACAACCGGAAGCTTGTATTGTTTGCTTTTTTACTGGATGTGTAAAACTCTTGAACAAATGTTTGATAAATAAAATCATATTTATATTAATTTAAAGTTCGTTATTTTTACTTCAAATGAAGTGGCTGTTTAAAAAAAATAAATGCGACCTTTCTTTTGTGGTTCAGTATATTTGTAATATTCTTGTCATTCCTTAATAAACCATTGAGAGTAAGTCCAAAGAGCTAGATAAAAAATTTACGTCAATAGCGTCAAAATAGTGCCGTCTTTTTAGACACATGAGTGTGAAATAAATATTCTATGAACACTTTAAAAGTATGAAATCCGTCGTTATTTATTGTCTTATACACACTTCATATACCCTGTCCTTCTGTATTACTGATGTGATAACAGAAGTTCACGCTATATATTCCTTTAGTGTTAACATTAATAAAAAACGAATCTGCAATCCCAAATTCAAATTGCTGAATTTAACTGCCTGACATTAATCTGCACTTGTGATATTAACATTATTTAACTGTTGTAATATGTACAAGGAAGGATTATTAGGTAGTCAGATATTGAATATGATTATCTGAATTCGGTTCACATGGTCCAACTATTTATACCTGGGATTGGATGTATCAAACTATATAGCTTTGATCATTTCACTGCTCAAAGACAAAGTTATCTTTCCAAACCCTGCTTTATCACATTGGTCTCCGCCATAGGTTTTGTAGAAACTATAGAGTGAAGAGAAGCTGATCAGTTGGAAACTTGTAACGGTAATCATCTAGTATATTAAAATTAATAAGTATGGACAGATTGTATGATTATTTATGTTTCTTTAAAATCCCTCATGCTTGCCAAGTAGAACTGCAAACACTTGAATTTGTATATCTGTAATTCTGTAGATATGACAGCTTAATTGTTTTTTTTTAAATACAATCTGGAAATAAAAGTTAAAACTTGACGTTGGTGACCCAATGTAAACAAGTAACTTTATATTTTAATACCCTTTTTTACAACCCCACCTAATGAGCAAGTATTCCCCATGTAAGAAGGTAAAGAAACAGATAATGGTCAAGGGATGGGGTGTACTGTTATTTGAAATTTATATGCATCTGTTTATACAAGACGTCTGGCTTTAGTTTCATGATGTTGACCACGGTCTTGTCTGTCTTCTGACTTAACCATTTTTGTCTGCCCCTTGCTTTTGTGTATTTAGTGGAATCTATTCGGCAAGCAATTGGGACCTACAAGACATTCAAAATTCGTTTACATTGATTTGAAGAACGTTAACTCACTTCATTGTTGGGTGTAGTCACATGATCGATTATTTAAATATTAAAATCCGAACAAAATGGTAAAAAAACCTGAAATACTATTTTTAGACGTCTATCACATAGTGAGAAAATTACTAGATTATTGCATGTTGGTTTCCTCTTACTGACATGTTTGTGCTTTATTGCAGAATCTGATATTTTTGTATATCTCTCATTTGGTTCCTATATATTTAACATTTCAGCGTAGTTATATCTATAACAGATCACTATCAAGCAAGACGTCAATTTTTAACGAGTAAATAACACGGATACTGTCCGGAAAGTTTGACATTAACTTCAGGTTAACTAAGACTAGAATGGTAGCGGGAAGAGAGAAATACAAAATATTGAGAAATATGCCATGAATTCCATATTGTTTCGTTTCACCTTTCACAAAGAAACTATATGTTATCACAAATATATAACAATTCTGTGTCGCAGAACTTTTATATTAAAACAAAAATAAATCCATATTATTTACCTTGACTGTAACATGAACTGTCTTCTCCTGAAAAAAACTAACTTGTTTCAGTTCTAATATGATTTTTAATTAATATTTTGCTCCGAAAGTAAATATAAGTTGTTCTATACAGTTTTATCAGACATTGGAATAGAACAAATGGTAACTAATACGCAAAAGTAGTTCAAAGATACCATGGACAGACATAAATATTTAAGTCAGAAGACAGAAAAGACCATGACCAACAAAATGAAACGAAAGACAAACAAAGAACACGCACCACTACACTTAAAACTAAAGCTGGAGTAACACGAACTCTATAAAACCCAGGATGATTTCAGGTGCTCCAGAAGGATTAGCAACTCCTGCTCCACTAGTGGCATATTTCGTGTTGCTCAGTAGACATTGACGGTGTATGGCTAAAATCATTGTTAGAACAAACTAGTTATAACGGATTTATAGTCAGGAGAGTGGGAAGATATCCATTGTCATTTGTGAATTGTATAACTCGTAGGGGTTAAAAATCATGATGGCAACCGAAAAATTTCCAGAATGATGACTTATCATTCCCTGAAATACCACAGTTCAGTAGCTTTCTTGTCAGTTGCAACCCTTTATCAATAAAATCCTTATCGGAAGCACAAGCCTTTGAATATCGTATCAACTGGGAAATATACACTCCGTGTGCAAGTGCGGCTGGAATAATCTGGATGTGAACGAAAAGTTTATAATAGATAAATGAAAGTCATCTCTCCCGTTTTTTTTTCGTAACCTGCTCTTACTGTCAGTTACTATATTTGATTATAGGTATGAAGCAGACCTTTCTGTTTCTGTATTGGAAATGAAACATAAACATGTATATCATGCATATAATATAAGGTTACATAAACTGTACAAACAGCACTTCATGAAAACGCACAGTGAAAAATGTTCCACAGGCCTCAAAACAGTTCAGGAACAGTTTAGTTGTTGAACTGCGAAATTGGTTTCTGAAAAGTATTTCAATATGAAAAGACAACAAAGATGTAAAAATATTTACACTATATTTTATATTTACTTAAATAGGATAAATGTATATATGAAATTCTATCATTTCATATACAAGTTGAAATGCAATTTAACTGAAAACATACTAATTAAAGTCAATGAGATAGTTTAATTATCTTGGATATATTAATATTTCTATTGCTTAGCAGTTCGGTAAAATATATAAATAGGTAATGAATAATTATCAATAACCGTTTTTTACTTATAATAGTCATATATTGATGACAGTCGCTTTGCAGTTTTTGCCTATTTTGATCGCCTTACTGGCGAGACTCCAACACGTTAAATATATATATATCAATGTCAGTAACATCATCATTCTGATTGTTCATTCCACCAAAAAACTCAATTAAAAAAGTATCATCGGATGATTTTTCCCTTTCATATATTTCATTAGTTGATGAAAGTAGAGCTGTCTTTGCAGGTGTTTGATTCACTAGATCTAGATCATGATGTAGATGATTTGCCTACAAGTGTATTTTGCGCAGTTGATTCGATACTCTCGTGCCCAGGTATCTGGAGTTTCTGAAGAGAGTATAACTAAAACAGGGAAACATTCAAGGTTGAAGTCGTACTCCTCAAATTTAATGGTCGCCATCACGAATTGGTTGATCCATATGGTATAATGTATCCCATCTAGTAATGAACCCGTTACCGATAATACAAAAAAACTGACCTCTTCTCGGATTGTCGTTAACCCAGTTAGTGCTAAAGGATTCCATAATTAGTGTTACGCGAAAGACAGGGGATGCTTACCCTTCAGGAGCACCTGATCCAACTCCTATTTTGTAAAGGAGTTCAAGCTTTTTTTTTTCTTTTGGTTTCGTTTTATCTTTTAATTTTTTTCCAAATTTGTCTCGTCTCTTTGGACTATGCACTTCTGATATATCACATCGGTAATCTACACTCAATCACAACACTGGGCACTGGAGCGGTCTCCAAGGCTCGACCCACAGAGCTGATCTAGCGCGAACCCCAGGTGGCGTATAGAGGAGACCCTCTCGTTGGGGGTGGCCAGGTTAAAATACGTAAAGGCTGTCCGTGGACCCGTGGGTGACGTGTTTGGAGAGTGCCAGGCTCCTTGCACGGAAAAGAACCATTTTGAAGTTTTCGAAAAAGATCATGTTAATGCCGCTACAAAAGGCTTAATTGTCCGTCCCTACATATCACCCCCTTTTTCTAGTGGCAGTCAAAAAAGTTGTCCTGTTGTGTCCCATCCCATCCCTTTTTGATACTTATTATTGTTGAACTTGTTCTTGTCCTGAATATCTATGAAATATTTGTCACTGGACGTTAAGCAACCAACAATTTATAAGTCACAACAACTATTTCATTTGAAACATTTGCAGTTTCACACTTCTTCCATTTTTAAATATTTTTTGCAGGATGTAGGGGGAGGGACATTCTCTTGTTGACCATCTAAGAGAAGGTAATTTCCTCTTCCACAATATTTGTTAGTGATAAATGGATCATTGTATCTGAATTCATCAATCAAGCCTAGACCGGGCTTCCCACGAAAATTTTTCAGCAGAACCTTCTGCCCCTCAAATAACATTTATTTTAAATATTGTGTCTTTTATCATAATTACTCTTTAGTCTGCTTTGTGCAACTGTAACTTGGTATTTATTATTTCTTAAATGTGTTTTCTTCTATTGGTTAACACATTAAACATGTTCAGTTCACTTTGATGAGAAACCTGGCAAATATTTGATTCATTGGACAACACAGTCTTACATACATAAAGGACTAACGTTAGTTCTATCATGTAGGCCTACTCTGTATGTAAATAACGCTTCATTTAGGTATGTATCCCATTTGGTTTGCTCAATATCAACAAGTTTATTAATAAGTTCACGAGATCATCACTCTGGGGGTGGTAAAAACTAGATGTTTTTTGTTTTTATTATATGCAATTCATAAACTGTCCATAACTTGGCTATAAAATTCACCGCCAAATCGGATATAATTTCATTGTGAACACCAAATCTGTAAATAGTGTGAGCTAATTTTTCTGCAACTTTTTTGGTTGTTTTTGTGTAAAGAGGTACAGTCTCAGGCCATTGTGATAGATAATCTATCATGGTTAATACATACCTAAAACAAAATTGTGTCCAAAATTGTTTTGGTCTGACGCTTTTTCAAGTGAACAAGTTTCATTTATGGTATTCAAAGTGAAATTTTAACAAAGCATTTTTAACAGATGTTAAAGTATTTGTTCTGAAATTCCAGGTGAAATATTTTTTATTTGTCATTTTTAAAACCCTTTTTAATTTGAAAACGAGTATCTATATATTACAATTGTTTTATGTTGTTAAATAATAACATCGACATATATATTTTATTCTGTACCACTGTTTGTATTAGTTTTACGAAATGTATTATAATTTAAATTACTTAAAACTTGAAATTATATCATTTCATATCAATAAAATTAATGTGTAAATTATTATTTCATCCTTTATTTGACAATGGCTGCTTCAAGGAAAGATCCAATTAGAGCGATTCCGATTTTATTACATACACGTTGGCCTATGGAAACAGACTGAAGCTCAGGATCTGCTGTCTTAGCTTTTTATTTTGTTTTGGCAAATTTCACAACAACTGACACATGTTTTGTTTCTTGAACAATTCCCTTTCAATAGTACCTTTCAGTGATTTTTTGAACGGTTTTATTTAGACGTTGATGTCATCAGTATCCATTTTACAAATTACTGTACAAAAATTAACAAGAAAGCAAACTAACACTAAAAACTTCTAATGGGCAATGAAACATTTACAGTAGTTAAGAAACCAATAAACATGAAAATTAATCAAAAACCTCTTCCATACATATTATGGAACTTATTTTATCCTGTAAGTAACCCTTTACACCAGCTAAAACCATTACAGCAAATTAACATTATGTGGAATTTCTTTCATTGCATACATTTGTGAAATTTGTTCTTCTAGAAATTATTTCATTATGAAAACAATGAACAAATTCCAGGACAAATTTTGGCTCCAGTCGTCCAAAACTAGGATCCTGTTATCCAATGGACGTCGTTGTTTTCATGTTGAAGTGTTACTTGCTTCCGTTGTATTTTAATTAGGCTGATATTTGTTATATTTCAATTTTGAGGATTTTTACAGCTTGCCTTAGGGTTTGGAAATTTGTGTAAAATTTAGGCCCTGACAGCAACTTGTTGATGTTTTCAAGTTATACGTTCTGAATGTCTATTACACGGACAATCATACCTCATTTCCTGTTTCTGTACAATAAGAAATAAATTATTTATAATTCTACCTCATGTAAAAAATGGGTTTTTATTGGTCGAGGAACGTGATTTAAAAAATAACAACGTTGTTTACAACTAGCGTGGTAATTGCTGTGTGATATTTGCAAAAAATACCCCGCCGCACAGACGCTGCTTTAAACAATCTTAGTCATTAATGTGTCTTAATGTTTGTACATTTGGTAGAATTATACATAAATATCATGTTGTATTGGGAAATTTGGGACCTTTTCGTCCCACCACTTGTACGTTTTGCAAATAGCCCTCCAGTGCATGAGATGTCTTTTCACAATAACATACTTTATTGTGTGCGTATATAATAACACAGAAATTGACGATGATGATAAAAAAGGAAGTGATTATTGCATACAGAGTAGTTAATTCATAGCAAATGAGAAAGAACGCTATTATTTATAATCAAATATACTTTTGCTCATAAATATTGAATATATATATATTTTCGACCTTTCATTAGAAATAGTTATGACTAGACTTTTGCAAGCAAAATTCATATAAGAAAATGACAAAAAATGCTTACAGGATGATATTAGAGGATAGTTAAATATAAAATTGGATGAAATAAAACATTTGAAAATTCACAAAATGTGGGTTTCAGAAAATAAGAATCTGACAAAAATTTTCCATCGGACACTGGTAGCACGAAGTAAAATAATAAGCTTTGCATAAAGATTTTGGCATTCTGGTACATATGTTTTGCATGCAAGTCTCCAAAGTCTCAGATAATGTCAATTGTCCATTTTTATGACCAAGTGTATACTATACTGTTGATTTGGATCTTACATTGATAGCAAATGATAATAGATTTTTATGCAAAGTTTTGGCGACAAATTTAGAAATGTTTCGAGATAATAGACAAAACGACAATCAATGATTTAAAAAATGTAAAATTCTGTGTCGCTTATTATATAATAGAGTAATTAAGCCGTTTTTGTATAAAAGTACTCCTAACCTAAAGGCGTCTACTATCAACGTTCTGTTAAATTTTCTCCATTTCTTGCAATGTACTATAAAATAAAACCACAGAGCAACTTAATTTATAGACAAGTTAAATCTATGGTAATTTAGAAATTCAAATTTGTTTCTTTATTTTTTTATTTTGGATGTTTAATTACTGATTACTAATGTTGAATAAATATGGAGAAGTTCGGTATGCTATTTGCACATTTAACATGTTTAAGGGAGTAGACTTTCATCAGTAGTATTAGAACCAAAACGGAGTAAGATCCAACAGAAGCAATCAAATCCAAAAAAACTTGAAATGCGACTTTTCGAGTTATCAGTGCTTTAAAATTTAACAAATGCAGCTAAATATCTGCAAAACATAGACAAATTTCATGTCATGATAACTGAGGGTATTAGTTTTGGTCCATCAGCAGCGGCATCGACCCAGTTGTTTCAAAAACAAAATTACCAATGTTAAATAAATATGGAGAATTGTGATATACTATTTGTACAAACTTAATTAGTTTCACAATTCACTAATTCAATTTCTACTTACCTATTGCAATGACTATCTTCCCAGACTTCTTATAAGTTGAACCATTCACTCTGTTATAAGCAAAACAGACATATGTTCCAGTTTTCTTGACGTTCAGATCCAAAATAAAGTGTATTTTCTCGTTAGCTATGGTGGAGTTCATGTCTGAATCCTTGTACCAGCGGTAATACGGAACTGGGTTTCCGTTAGCATTACAAGTCAACTTAACAGAACTTCCCGGTGTGTATGTTTCCATGAACGGTTCTTTGGTTATCATGACATCTCTTACATCATCTACCAATTACAGTATATTGTTGTATTATATATTTACCTGATATCAAGTGTTTTATAATTGATAAATTGCTGCCTTTAATATTCATACATGTAACAGATTAAAAAACATTACAATATTTAAGATAAGTGTTTTGTAATAACCAAAAAGGATTGATAATGCCCTATACTCTATGTCAAAGTTTGTTAAAACGAGTAAAACGTTATGAAAGAAAAATTGTCTGTCGTATTCTTATAAACTAGCGTTAATTTTATAGATTGAAAAAAGTGCAAGTAAGTTGCAAAAAGTTACTTATCACGATGTATTTTAAGCAACGCCGAGGTAAAAATTCTCTACGGGGATTTACATTCTTAACTCAGCTATTTGTTTACCGGAAGTGGCTCTTTGCACGCGCTAGCACTAGACCGGTAGTACACGTTGCCAAAGCTGCAAAATAATTAAGTAATTAAACTAGATTACGATAACTTGTAAAAATAGTTTGAGGCGCACCTGAAAGGAAATTTAAGAGTGATTCTTCTGATATGATCGCAAGAGAAGGTCCGAAATGAGAAATATGTGCGTTTTTTTTAAAAATTACCTTATCTAATTCAAAATTAAGCGCTCTCGCCAGAAACGAAGATGGCCGACCCTCAATGTTAAATCGCCGCAGAGAAATTCAAGAGCAGATAATAGTACGTGAAACGTTATTTCATTGCGCAAAACTTAAACCGTCAACTGAGGGATAATTCTTTCTTTTGATTAAAAATAAATACAAATGCAGAATCGCACAAATAATTTTATTAAGCTCGAAAATCACACTCCACAAAAGCCTGACATAGAGTATAGAGTTTTGCTTGAAATAAAACAAAATATTCTAAACTGAAATTGCTTTTTGTGCATTTGTTATTTTAAAGGACAAATGTGATGATTACAAACCAGTTAAACTATTACAAAACTGATAAAACAACAGAAAAATGTTGCAAGTTTTTATTTTAAATTCTTCAGTTAATAATCATTTAGTTTCTGAGATATATGTTTTATGTTCATTTTTACGTATTGGTTCAAAGAAATCTCCGAGCAATTCTTGTTTATTATAAACTAAATTAATTAGAAATAATTTTACATTTGTTTGCATTGTTGCATCATTTTTTGTGTGTTAATTATTTATGCATTTATCAAACTTATGCAATATGCAGTTATCGTATTGAGAGATTCAGCAAATTCAGCTGTGAAAACGGAGTATGGTCTCCTTAATATTTTACCCATATTTTCTCTTTTGTATATGAGGTGCAACATTGGACAAACATATTCAAAAACCTTCACATTTCAGGTAATGAATGACACATTGACTTTTTTAGTCAGAATTAATGTATTAACCCTTTTTCCTGTTTTGTTAAGGTATTAATAACAGTGAATAATATGAATACATAACCACTAAACGAAAAATGAATTACAAAAGCATCGCAAAAAATACATTGGTGGGCACAACGCAAGAAAAAAGTACCAATAAGGAAAAAAGGACGACAGGGAATTTAAAAGGTAAATTTGGTTTATCCGCCAGTAGGTAAACCACTGGTAGGAGGGCCTTTGTTTTTTAAGTGGTATGTCTACATAATCGCCTCCCACTCTTGAAAAGATTTCCCGGGGAGAATAAAAGACACAGGGCGTAATTCTTTTCTTGAGATTCTGTTCAATTTAAATATTTCCACGTGTAAGAAATGTATAAATTAACATCCATTTCGGGTGAAGACGGAAAGAAACCTCATGTTAAGAACATGCGATGTTCCAACATGTTAATAACCCCGTGTAATAGCTCATTTTGAGTGGTTAGTTACTTTGTCAAAATTTATCGATGGGATTATCATGTAATCCTTTCAGTGAAACGCTACAATTCCCTTGCGGTTCCCTTGTTTAAATGCTACAAGCTGATGTTTTGTTTGTTGATTTGTTCCCGCCTTAAATATAGTTGAAATATTCCACGTTCAAACGTTAAGCAGCTACATGTACCATTCAATCAATAAATCATGCGAATTCCATCTAGATTTTTGTCGTGTTTGCTGCGAAACTTTCATACCTACACCATGGAAAGAGTTCCATATGACTACCATTTAGTAAACATAATTAGTCTACACATGCATGCTAGGGTGTCAACACAGATTAATACTTTGAATAAGAGTAAAAATGTATTAATTTGTCTCTTTTTTATTTTCAATTATTTTCTATTAATTTGGTAGCAAACATTCAAATCAAACCAAATTAAACACAAAATATATAATCTTCCCCTAATGTGTATATACTTTTTTAAGAGATAGACATTTTCAGAAAAGTTTAATATCGAATATTCAAAAACCTCGCCATGTTTCTTTACTTACAGTATACATTGACTGCTTGTGTTCTGACTACCAATGAGTCTGAATGTGCTTGTGACTGTATCTCACATTGTAACGTAGCCTTATTGTCACTGGCTGTAAGTTCAATAGTAAGATTGCTTGTGCCATAATAAGTACAGTTTTCAAGCACATCATGTACTATTGTGTTTACATCGGAATAAGTCATCGTGGTCTGATCATGTAGATATTGTGTCCATTTATATTTACCCGGAGGATTACCAACATTGCCTTTACAGAGGAATGAAACCGACTGTCCTTGGATAACATCAGATAATGAAACCGATGTTAAGATTTGTTCTGGTTTAGTTGGAGAATCTAAAATATTTGCAAGGACTTGTTATATTTAGCAAATATGCAATACATTTAAAGAATTATGTTCCCTAAAAGGAAAAAGGAAACAAAAGAGTATTTGTTACGGTTTTAACTATTTATAAAATGTTTAAGAATCATGAAGAACTGGAGACACAATAAGTCCTAGGACTTAATCGACATAATTCATCAATTTCTACTAGATTTTTAAAGCTTTTGACTATACTTTTGATACCAAATTTCAGACGTTTGTTGTACATGTCTTGATTGGAGGTTTTGAACCATTTTTCAACAAAAGTATAGAATTTGTAGATACAAAAAGGCAAAATCAACCAGTATTATATCAATTCAATGATAAGATTAACTTTTAAGTTCAGTTTGAAAATGTTAACTAGTGAATTTTCATGTCTTTACGAAGAAAGATTTATGGGTTCTGCTTATCATAAGTTTAATAAAAATAATTTTATCTACCTGTTTCCCTTTAACAAAGAATTCAATCAACTATAGACAATTTTGCAGAAAAAAGTCTCAACGCGAAGAATACATGTATCTTGCTATTCATTTGCTAGACAGGTCTAACCAGAAATTAAATGGCAAATCAGAACATTTTCCCTGCCTCTCCTGTTAAATTATTCAATATTTTTTTCAAATGTAAATCAATTTATATGATATTGAAATGATCGGCGTCGTACGGTTTTAGATTAAGATCTGAGAGCTTTCGAAAAATCAGTGTTTTGGAGAATCAACATAACATTTTAAACACTCCGATCAGTTTCTTGTTGGGTTCTTTTTATAGAGTTGTAAAATGACTCAAAGTTAATCTCTCCTGTGTTTGTTCATCAATTTCTTGTGAAATGCAGAAATACACAACAAATAAAATGGGAAAACTCCGATTCCCAACTACAAATTTCTGCAACCTCATAACGTGAACGTTAAAATCACAATTTTTTTGCGAACCTCACATGCCATTTAAGCTGTAGATTGTTGTCGCCCCGTAAGCAAACCATAGTCATGCTTTTGTATCAAAGATGTTATATCTTAGTTAAATGTTGTAACAAACCCAGGCTAGATAAGACCATCCAAAATCAATAATGCATTTACAATTTTTATGACAATTGTGTACATGGAGGTGTAATAGCCTACGTACTAAGTACAAGCAATAGGCAATTTGGTGATTGTTTTTGAGATGCAAAAACTGCAAAAACTGCAAAATAGAACATTTTAACGGTAGCCGTATTATGAATTTAACCAGTTGAAAAACAAGTGGCGTAAAATTAATTGCTTTTAAATTCCCTATTTTTTAAAATATAAAAACAAAGTGTAAAAGGAAAAGATCACAATAAATATTCCCCCCAAATCATAATGTTATAAAGTTCTATTTTCAAAATATGTTATTGAATATTTTTCACCTTACAGATTTCCTCGATCGGTTACAAATAATTCAAAATAAATGTTAAAATCAAAAGTTTTTTTTTTCTGAACATTTGTCGATTATGCGCTATTAATATGATCACTCTTATGAGCACCATAACTGATTTTAATTGTGTCTTTTATTGAAGTTTCTTTGTTAGATGTATTGACTGTTTAATCTAATGCTTGTGTTGCCTAATAAAAAACTAAAATTATTAGCTTACCTGAAACAATGATTTTTGACTCTCCAGACTTTACTGACTTTGTTCCATCATTTATATAAAAAACTTCACAAATATAGGATCTGTTATCCTGACATAATATGCGATGAAACGATAGAACCGCAATATCTTCTGTAGATGGATTTGTAAGGCTTATTCGACCTAATAGATATTCCCCTCCTAAAAGCAGTTTTGCAGGCTTTGCTATGACCTGTGTGTAGAAGGCAACTATTCCATCAAACCTTCCGGTTGATTTATTTTTTGCTTTTATTTCTATTGATGTTACAATATCACTTGTGTCTTTAGTAAACATACAAGAAAGGTTCACGTTAGTTGCTTCTTGGAATGTATGTACGTCTGAATTAATTTCAACACTTGCTGACTTTGCACCTTCAAAGGTAATACGTAATGATGGTTGTGTAAATCATTAGTATAATCAATCACAATCACGCGATCAAGTACACATACTAATTTCAAATACATTTGCTGTTTTGACCTATATTTTATGATATATTTATATACATACAGAGTTTATCCCTAACAATTTTAACTCAATGCTAGCTTGCAAATAGTTTTGGATAAATATCCTCGAGCTATGGGTTTTCGTGGTAGTAAGCGCCGATTGTGACGTCATAAATATCGTTGGATTAGCACTGTTTCAACGAATTCATATGTCGTACGAAAACATATGATCTGACGATATTAATATCAATAAATCTAGTATAGATAATTACGGTGTAGGATCGTTCGGCTCAGGAGGCGATGATGGGGGTGCGTGATCTAGCGCAAAAAAGACCCAAGGTTAAATACTAAATTTTGAGGTTTTGTGTTAGTTTTGCCAGTAAAAGAGAATAGTATTTTTAAAGCCTACAATGTCTTTGTACATGAAAGAGCTCAATTAACGGATTTCCTAAAACCGTAATTGAAATTATTGAGTCACAGGCGTACCTCTTGTGTCATGTATGTAGGGCAACTTATGCCAAAATTTTACTATTTTACGTTTTTGGTCATTTCAACCGGAAGTTAGATTAACGTGGTCGTTTAGTGACCAACTCCTTGGATCACGGTCACAGTGATCACGGTTTAGATTTATTATTTCTCGTTGCATATACACCAGCATATTGCATCGAAAGTCTTTGGCTATGACCGATCCAGCTGAAATTTGTACTTTTATACCTGAAAATTTCCCAGTCAAAGTCTTAGGGAAACTGTGGTCTTTAAGTGCGAAATGAATCCAGTCAAGGCTTAGATTACAAGAAACTCGTTTTTCTTTCAAATTAGTACAATTAAACAGACATTTGAATTCTTATTCTTGGCGCACCGTTGGTGGCGTTCAACTGTTAACTGGGCCGAAAACGACAATTGCCGTGTTTAGCACTTTACATATCTATTTTTTTAACTTGATTTTGAAATCGCTTTTCGATTAACGTGCGTGTGAAATAATGTTTTGTTTGAGGAGTTGTGTATCTGTTACATCACCATGTTTTATCGTTTAGTGAACATCGACTGCAATATACACACTAGTGTAAAAGATCAATTTATATCGAGTTCTTTGAGGAATCGTTAAATAAAACAACATTTGATTAAAGGGTTATGTAATTATAAGTATATATTTGCTTATATTGTTGCTTATGATTAAAATAATTCCTTTAGAAAAAAGGAGGGATATGGTGTAAATATTCATGACACAAAAATCTCATATGTACAAGTAAATTCCAAGCAAA
>JAULBM010312345.1:0-14021 GCA_032357055.1 Geukensia granosissima | reverse complement strand
AGATTGACATATTTAAATATTATGAGATTTGATACATATGATTTGTTAAAGTTCTAAAACATTGCATACACGGAAAAGCTTCGAAAATATTGCATTTAGTAGTTATCACTGACGTCGTATTTGGCTTTCCGTTTCGATTTGTTTGTTATGGGTACTTATTTTGCTATGTTTGGATCTTGGGACCTCCTATTTTTTGGTTTTAATGCTACTGATTCTTTAAAATGTACATATAGCAAATCAAAATTCTCCATTTTTATTCAGCATTGGTAATTTTTAGGGTTGTCAACGAGTACTCGAATACTCGGGACTTTTCTCAGATTAGTTAATTGATAATTACTTTGGGCACTTTAAGATACTTCTCAACTTAATACGGTGATTTAAAATAATTAACTATGTTTTCTTTTTGTTTTATTGTCTTTTATGTCATATTATGACAACAAACCACTTCTAAAGTCCTAGCTTATTCCTCTCAATGTCGACTTAGTTGGACACATTACTTTTTTGCACACTATTACCGAGTATTCGAATATATTCGAGTACTGGGAACGAGTACTCGAAAGTCAATATTGGTTAATGTTGACATTCCTAATAATTTTGTATTACATAACAGCCCATAGCAATTTTTATGGAACATGTGACTTAATACTATATACTGCTCTTGTTGTAAAGATGAGGAAGGCCTTTAAATGAGTGTAACGTGTCAATAATTTAAATTACAAAATAAAAAGATATACAGCAGCAGTACATAGAAATCAGGTACATTTTAATGCAAAACAGCAAAAATTCACAAAATATTTTTTAGATTTCAAAATCGTTGTTTTTAAAACCTGTGATACATCTCCAGAGTCTCCTCTTTTACACTCTATGTTTGTTTATTATGTTTACTTACGGGACAAAAAGGTATAGTACCCAATTGAACCACATCTCTACAGGACGAGTGTGAGAGCCATATCTTGATTATTCAATTTGTAAAATATGCGAAAACAATAAAATTATTGAAATAGTTTGATTAAAATTAACTCAGAGGTTTAGTGGGAGTTGAAAAAAATGAAAAAGTTTACGACGACGAATAGTTCACATAACCTTTTATGCCAGGTGAGCTAAACACTTGCTTATCGTTAAAAAAAATGACCGCATCGGTGGTGTAATGGTTAGCGTGCTCGCCTCGAGTGGGGAAGGTAGTGGGTTCAATCCCAGGCCGTGTCAAACCAAAGACATTAAAATTAGTTTTTTTGCTCCTCCGCTAGTTTAAGAGAAAGAGCAAAGACTGGTCGGCCAAGGGTCAGAATAATGTGTCTGGGTAAGTTGCATGTCTTCCTTTAGACTGTTTCTTTCGTGAGCTATTACGTTAAAAATCCGGCTCAGCGTGTCGGTCTAGTACAATGCAGGAATCAATTATCATCATTCAATAACAAAACTACCACTACAATATATGCAATGAAAACAAATAATGTTACTATTAACATTGAATGTGTATTATTAGAATTAAAATAAAGAACTCAATGTTACTTACATTTACGTTGAGACTTTGTGAATGCATTCCTTATATTATTTTTTATTTTTTTTAGCAAAAGGCAGCGTTAGCACAAATAAAAAGACCATAAGTATATACAAAGGTTACATATTTAAATATGCATACTTATCAAATTTTATCTTTTTTTTTTACTTCGCGTTTTCATTAATCACTTTTTTCAAATAACGGGTAATTGACGAAGGCGGCAAGTTAGCTTAAACTGAAAATCTGAAACTGAAAATACGGAGAGGTTCGAAAAGTAACTTAGTAGTTGTCCCTGCCGTCGGATTTGGCTTCTAATTTTGTTTTGTTTGGATTTGAGGACATCTTTTTCTAAGATTGGATTTTTGACTTACTATGTTTCGGTTCTAATGCTATTGTTGAGAGGTTATTCCTTGAAATGTACATATAGCATACCCAAAATTTTGCATATTTATTCAACAGTGGTAATTGTCTATTTTTAATTTAAATTTTAAATTACAACACGTAAGTAATCAGGATCTTAAATATTAAGTTACATATTAATCATATGTGGAAAATGCTAAAAATATCTAATTATTCTCTTGATCTCTGTAAAGACAAGAACGAATTTTACTCACAAAATAAAGTTGCCACAGGGAAAACAGTCTCTAACCTAAACTAAAATACAGATAATTACCGCATATTGTTGTTTCCTCATCGTCACCAGAAGGACAGTCAGGTTCCAAATCGCACTTGTTTTCTATTGGAATACATGCTCCATTGCTACACAAGAACCCGGTACATGGTCCTAAAAAATTAACACTATAAACTTCAATGCATACTTGACATTAGTTTGCTTTGTAAATTTGGGACCAATCATGACTGTTATGGTTTATTGGTTTAGTTTAATCGCTTTTACAGGGAATGAAAATAAACAGGTAATCGTAGACACGTTTTGGTACCTCCCGGGACGGTCGCGTGAAAAAGTCGCGGCTTCACGAATCGTGCCCTGTCCATAGTCACGTGACCGTGATTGCAAATATAAATATGAAAGAAACCAGGCAAATAGCCACTTAAAATCGAACAACAGATTTAACATTGGTAATATTATATATGGGAACTCTTTGTTATACAAGGCAAAGTTTTAAAAATCTATTAAAGTACCAGTTCACCTTAGAATTGTGCAATTTCAACAAAAAGTCATACACTCGAAATAAGGTTACAAATATGTAATTTTAATATTTTAATTTACAAACTCTGGAAAAATCAGTCATTACTGCGAGACTGTAATTAATCATGACGTGGTCAAATTTATAAATAAAACTTGACAGATCTGGAGTTGTAGGCATGGATGTAGTATCAACTTTGAATTTTTTTAACAGAAGCAATACGCCAAGAACAGAGGCCAAGTTTTGCACATTTCTTAATTGATATGTTAGAAGATAAGAAAGATTTTTCGTAGAAATCGATGGTCCTGATTTTTTTAGATCCAAACTAAAAAGACCCAACTGAGAATCTTACCAATGGATTTTAAAAGAGAATATTGATATATATATATATATATTGGTCTAAATATCTTTTGTATTCTTTGTAAAAATCGGTATTTTCGAGATAATAAGTGCAAGCTTACCAAAGATTCATGCAAAAAGTGATTTATCAATAAAAATCCTACAAAGTGTAAAATTTGATATCTTGTTAAGAATGGCATTTCATGTGCAAAGGAGGGTCTATTTTTGTGTAAAAAGGGTCAAATTATAAAGGTGTTTTTATCTTTTAAAAAAAGTTCAAATGTTAAGAATTATAAAGAGAAATAAAGAATATTAACTATTATACGTAAAAGACATGCACCATGATGTCAATATGACGTCACTTTCTGTGTCTATTAAACGAAAATAACTGCAATTTGTTAATATCCAGTGATATTAAACCATATATCTAACCAGAAAACATCGTAGTATTTTCAAGAAACAACAAAACTTTAAGATATTAGTGGGATGCACAATTTTATCTTTTCTCAATATATGCAGTTGTTTCTTTCCTGTCCTTTTTTTTCTCAATTCTAAAAATGCTTCAAAAACGGTAAAATGAGCATAAAAGAAAATTTCACTTTGACGATCTTTTACATAAAAAATGTATCAGGAACTAGTTAAAAGTAACTGTTTTCTACTGTGGAATAGATAATTTAGTTTTCGAAATTTTTTGGCAAAAGGGCCTTAAGGAACTTCTCCTTGGACTTTTAGCCTGTTCATTGAAGATTTAATGTGAAAAGAATGCACTACAAAACCTTAAAGAGGAGGTTTTAATTTTGGTAGTAATACCTTTGAAAATGACTCAGTCCATATCGCATAAATGACAGATTTTCCAGAGTTTGTACATTAAAAAAGTTAAAACTTTAAATTTAAATATTTGTAGCCTTATTTTGAGTGTATGCATTTTTGTCGAACTTGCATGACTCTAAGTGGAACTGTACTTTTTTTAAAACTTACAACATACACCAAAGGTTGTATCTAGAAGTAGAATGACTTATTCCTGTTTCAGCTCCGGATTATAAATAATGAATTCATAACAGCATCAAATCTTTTGGCACATAAATTTTTACCACAAATTTTCCCAGATAGAAATTGATTTATCGCTTCTGAAAAATATTTTTATTGAACAACGCAGCGTAATTTTCTGTCGGGTTCAACTATTTATTCTGAAAACAAAAACGACAGAAATTTATCTATAAAATACACTTAATTGGTCAGGAAACTATTTTTGAGAATTTTTCAACTTGTTATCTCTAATAACAGGCTAGTGATAAATGATATTAAAACTATGTGTTTAGAAATTAATTTTGTTCCGTCCAGACATAACACAAGAATAAAAAATTACAAAAATTGTAAATAGCACATTACACGACGAAAATCGACCAATGAAATTTATTATACGATACACGTTACACGGTGCATGATTTTGAACACACGATACGCGATTGATACACGTTACACGCGCATTTTTTACGTTTCAGGGACTGTATTAACATGCAATTATCAAATGATCTAATATATAAAAGAAATAAAAACAAAAACAATAAGAGAAAACGTTCAACGAAACAAATCAACAGTATTTTTATGGGCGATTATTAGGGAAAATTGTCGATTTTATTAACTTGTAAAGTGTTTAATTACTATATTTAAGTGGGTATCACCCGTGAAGGTGACACTCGGGGCCCGTACTCCAACCTTCCAACCCGACATTCAACATCAAAATACCAATATTGTTGGCAGCACCATAGAAGGTCCCAATATTTAGACTTAAGTAACTTAAGTATTTGCAAGGCTGATTTATTAATCGATTTAGATATTATTGGCCAATTGCAGGGTTAACAATTCTTTTGCATTTTTTGTTTCTGAAGTGGCAGTTTGATATTTATTTCTTTAAATATTGCTGATAGGCAGGAATATGTTAACGTATTGTAGAAAATTTCATTGTTAAAGGTTAGACAGACAGACGAACAGACATAGGACGGGTAGACAAAGTAAAAGAAAACCAGTTGCATTGTGAAGGTTCTGATTACGGTAGACTAGCACACCAGCTGAAGGGAAAGGGTCGTTAAGCCGCGTTTTTAGCCCAAGAATTTTTGGCTAAAAAATGAAAATTGTCTAATATCTACTATTCTATACATTTTGTATTGAAAACGCCTATTAAAAGAAAATCCAACAGTTTTTTAGTTTGATTGGTTGATACAAAGGTCACATAGCACATAGAAATTGCTTTGATTGTAAAAATATTCCGAAATTACTTGATTTGACACGAAATTTGTCGATTTTAAAATAGATCGCACAAAAGCATCACAACCAAACTTTGCACAATTAAAAGTCTATCAAGTGAAAATGTTAAGTTAAAATAACTTTGTGATGTTTTCGTGCAGTAATGTCTATTTTGATCAAAACACCTTTTTTTTGACGAAAATGTTACATATTTGTTGAAATAGTCAAATGTGCCCTGTTGTTTTGTCAAAATCTTGAAAATAATATGAGTTTAAATTATGAATATTAGACGGTTAGTAAACAACATTTTCATCAACTTATTGTTGTGTCATAAAATCTAAAGTTTGGGCCAAATATGGGCCTTAACGTACCTACTCCTTTTGCCACGACTTAAGTAAATATATATCGAAAGTTCAGCTATGAAGTATGCCATTGCATATATCGTTAAAATTCTAATGTTCAATTCATCCTGGAGTTTAAATTTAACTTTTTCTTAGCACAAAAAAAATCCCATTACCCTTTTTGTTAAATTTTTGATATTGAAATCGCTTGTTTTCATAAATAAATAACCCGTTTCAGTGTTATAGCTTGAATATAATTTTACTTTATTCTGAAATTTTCATCTTTTATTTCTCATAAACCCTCTCCCCCAAATAAATTTTTATCATGTTTTGTTACCCAAAACCATTGGTTGATTGCGCCGAAAATAAAGCAAATGTGCAAAGTCAAAAACTAACATTACACCCTATGAGGATTTTTTTATTTCAAGTTAAACTGAATATCTAACTACTGCAAATGTTTATCGAAAATATTCAAGAGCGAAAGTTAACTGCGTGTAAAACATCCCTTCAGATTTACTCTCACCAGACACCCCAAAAACAGAAAGACCAGTCAACACGATGCATTTTGAGTCACATTCATTAACAAAATTAAAATACAGTTAATGACGTAATAAACACTAATAAGACAAATATAAAGATTACAATCCAGGAAACGACGAAATGGTGTTACCCGGGTCTGGTTAATACCTGGGAAGAATGAAAAATTAAAATCAATACATTTTCAATTATTTACTTGCTGTGTGCATGTGGCTAATCAGAAACATAATGATACAGCCAGAAATATCTCGCAGGATACGCATGCTACCGTAATGCACCTAAATAATATGTATACAATAAAACAATGACAATGAAATAATAAAAAAATAGGGGTCCCTACTTTTTACTAAATTTCACAGTGTCACACCCTTCCCCACTTAAAAAAATGTCGTCCCGACATAAGAATTCAAACAAATTATATGGGATTTACAATTTTCATTACTGTCTCTTTATTGATGCCTACTTTTAACCCTTACATCAACAACTTTTATGTTAAACTGTGTGATTTTGTCCCTATGGATATAACCATAATGTAATCGATTACATAGAGTGTCATTAAAGAAATGGCCAGTTTCAAAAAGTCACTTGACATTGAAGCCTTATTTCGAAAACCACAGTCTTAAGTGAACATTAAATTCCTTTTCGACTGTACACAGTTTAAACTGTACTTATTAAAATTGCACGTTCTTGTCCATATATACTTGTTTGAATGTCTTAAAATATATCTCGTCAATTTCTGTCTCACTCAAACTCGATTGTTCTGACATAAGGTTTACATCAATTTAATTTCTGTGAAACATTATTTGCGGATGCATAAAGCGGACATCAGGATGATAATAAGTGTTTTGGTAATTTGGATACCACGGTACTGAATTAGGATTTAAATTAGATGTGTTTTTAAATTGATACGGAGTTGATACTTGATTAAGATCTACTGTTTGAATACTTGGCTTTCCCAATGTGTCATAGGTGAATCTCGTCGTCGGTTGACGGATTCTATTTGGTCTGCCATTTGACTTGTGTGCTTCTGGTAATAATGAGATATTAGAATCGACTTCAGAAGAATCATTGTCAGCATTTTCAGATTGATTGTTTCCTTCAATATTTTCCCTCACATTCGGTGTTGAATTTGTTTGAGGTAACTGAACTAAATACGGTAGATCATCATCAGAATCGTCACTATCTTCATCAACGTACTCTGAGATATCGATCTGTGCACTGATTGTTGATGGATCTGTTTTCCTGGGACTCCTTTTCGTTACGTTTCCTTGATTGCACACAGGAGTCTCAAGCGGTAAACTATCGCATTGCATGAGAAGATTCCGATGTAGTATTCTGTTTCTGCCGGTCCCATTTTCCTTTCTGACCTCATAAACAGGACTTTCGTCATTCAGACGCCTGATAACTACATAGACATTATCTTCCCAGTACGATCGCAATTTCCCTGGTCCACCTCGTTCTAGCAGGTTTCTTACTAACACACGATCTCCTTCCTGTAAACAACTACTTCGTACTCTCAGATCATAGTGATGTTTTCCTTTACTTGATGATTTACTTGCATTTTCAGATGCCATCTTATACGCTTTCTGCATATTCGTTTTCCACTGCTTGGCATAAGTATGTGCATCCCCTGACTCACTGACTTTGTTTTCTAATCCAAACGTTAAATCGATTGGTAACCTCGGATTTCGACCAAAGAGTAAATAAAACGGTGAGAATCCTGTTGTTTCATGGCGCGTACAGTTGTACGCATGCACAACTCTATGACAGTGGTCCTTCCATTGGGTTTTGAAATCTTTCGGGAGAGTTCTTAACATTGAAAGCAACGTCCACCTGACCATTTCCTTGCGGATGGTATGGCGTTGTTCTGCTCGCTGCTACCCCTGCCAATTGGTGTAAGTGCTTAAAACGCCTGTTTTCAAATTCACCTCCTTGGTCATGGTGAATTCTTTGAGGAAAACCAAACTTTAAAATGAAATCGTTGAATATCTTCTCAGCTACTGTCCTTGCTGATTTGTTCCGTGTAGGATAAACTTGTGCAAATCTTGTAAAGTGGTCCATAACGACCAAAATGTATTCATAACCACCTGAGTTTTCTAAATGTAAGAAATCAATCGATACCAATTCGAACGGCGAAGTAGTTTTAATCGATTTCATCGGTGCTATTTCCTTTTTCCGCGGTGCTCTGTCCTTCAAACATGAACATTCATGAGTAATGTATTGTTCTATTTCCTTGAACATATTTGGTCAATACAATCTTTTTCTCGTGAGTGCCCAAACTCTTTCAGTTCCCAAATGTCCCATGGCATCATGAAGTTGTTTCAATACAAGTTTGCGATAACATTTCGGAATAACTAGTTGCTCTTTAATTTTCCAATCAATAGTGACAATTCTATGTATAATTCCATTGTCATTTACAATCAGTTTATTCCAATCCCTGACAAGAATTTTCTGTGCATGATTAAACAGATATTTTTGACTACGTGTCGGTACTTTTTTCTGAGTTTTTAGTGTTATGATATCACCTAAGTCTGGATCTTTACCCTTTGCTTCTTTAATGTTTTTCAAAGGTATTGTTCCCATAGTTTTTAAATCGGTAGGTAATGCATCATTCGAATCGGGAACTTGTTTCAGTTTGTCGTTGGGTTGAGATAACTTCTCGAGCGAATTTTCAGTCATTTCACCGATGGACGAGATAGTTTATCAAGTTCGTCGTCAGTCATTTCTACACTACATCTGGAAAGAGTGACTGTCCAGTCAATTTCGCCTCTTACTTCTGCTTTGGCTGTTTGCAAAGTAGTTGCAATACTTTCCATTCCAACTTTTTCATTTCCAACTTTTTCATAAACTTGTGCAAATCTTGTTAAGTGGTCCATAACGACCAAGATGTATTCATAACCACCTGAGTTTTCTAAATGTAAGAAGTCAATCGATACCAATTCGAACGGCGAAGTAGTTGTAATCGATTTCATCGGTGCCATTTCCTTTTTCCGCGGTGCTCTGTCCTTCTTGAACTGCCCAAACTCTTTCAGTTCCCAAATGTCCCATGGCATCATGAAGTTGTGCTTACTTCAGTTTTGCATACAACTTTTAAAACTAGACGGCATTCCTGACAATCCGTCTGCATCTCCATTTTGTTTTCCAGGTTTATAATAGATCTTGAAGTTGAAATCTGCGAGTTCCGCCACCCAACGATGTCTGGTCGCATCTTATTTTGCTGTAGTTAAGATATATGTTAGCGGATTATTGTCAGTGTAAACATCAAAATGTTTTGCATAGTAGAGATAGTCTCGAAAGCGGTCACAAATGGCCCATTTGAGCGCCAAAAATTCTAGCTTTCCTGAATGCAGATGGTAATTTTGCTCCGCTGGTGTCAATGTCCTTGACCCGTATGCCACTACACCTAAATTTCCATTAGGCTGTCTTTGGTATAATACTGCTCCAAGACCTTCTTGTGACGCATCGGTATGTAAGATGTACGGTTTATCATACTGTGGGTAAACCATGATGTTCGGTTCTACTAAACAGTCGATCACATCTGATAATAGTCTAGAGTACTCCTCCTTCCATTCTATCTTTGTACTAGATGACGCCTGATTGGTCAATTTCCTCTTAGCTTTGTTCCTCTTATCGGTCTTTGTGTCAACTTTGAGCAAGTTATATAGTTGTTTAAGTCTTTTCGAAAAATTTCGGATAAATTTCCTGTAATATCCTATAAAACCCAATATTTTACGAAGCTCCCCAATTGTTTTGGGTTTCTTTTCCTTGAGGGCTAACACGGCTTCCTTATCAGCTGGATCCATTTGGTATCCTTTTTCCGATATCAAATGCCCTAGATATCGAACTTCTCTTTTAAACATCTCGCATTTTGATGGCTTTAATTTGATGCCTTTCCCTTTAAGTCTTCTTAAGACGGTACGGATATGTTCAACGTGACTCTTAAAATCACTACTGAAAACCAAAACATCATCCAAATATGGGATGCAAATATCATCTCTAAGATCAGAGAGTGTCCGTTCCATAAATGATTGAAATGCACCTGGAGCTCCGGTGAGTCCGAATGGTATGCGTGTCCACTCATAGAGACCCCATGGAGAGTTAAATGCGGTATACTTCCGACATTCCTCTTTCACAAACCCCTGGTGGTAGGCTTTTCCTTGATCCAAAACGGTGAACCAGGATTTCCCTCCCAGGGTGTTGAGTATATCTTGGATTCTTGGAATCGGTTGTCTATCCGGAATCGTCTTTTTGTTTAATTCCCTGTAATCGATACATATTCGGAGCGTACCATCCTTCTTCCGGACACACCATCCCGCTGGCGTAAGGTGGGTTACTTTTCTTTATCCATTGTCGAGCTATAAGATCGGCCAAGTATTCTTTAACTTCTTGGTACAACGGGTTAGGTATTGAATTGTATGATTTATTCACAGGTATGTTGTCGGAGAGTGCAATGTCAATGTTTAAATCGGGCACGCAACCTATTTCACCTTCTTTGGCAAATGCCTCACATTCTTCCCTCAGCATTTCACGAGCGATTTTCTTTTCATCTTCAGACAATTGTTCAAGACTAACCGGGGGTTCCCATGTAACACTACTCTGCTGGGCTACTTGTTGAGCCTTCTTTGTCTCGAGAACGTTCATTATACTCTTAACATTCTGTAAATGACCTATATTTGTTTTCTTTGGCAAAACAACATCATGATTGGAAGAATTTTCAATCATTACTTTTACTTTCGAGGCTGTGCCTTTTGTTACTTTCACTAAAGTTTCATCCATTTTCAACTCTTCCGGCCAATCAGCAGACTCATCTGGAACAAACAGAATGTCCTGATTAATGTGATCTTGTCCTGCATGTGCAATTCCCTTAACCATTACACAAGACCTTCTTGGTACTATTACATCTCTCTTTCCATTCCTTACGGGACAAATATCTCCTTTTCCGGTTTTCAAGAGATTTACCACAACCCCTATCTCGCTTGCATTAATATTTGTTGCCGTTTTCAGGATTTTGTCAGACTCATTATGATTTTTGTCAAGATAATGTTCAATAACGTTATATCCGATAATTGGACTTTCCAGTTCAGGATGTGAGCTTATTAGAAACGGGACATGTAGGCCTTTTGCCGGTTTGTCCTTTTCGCTTTTTAGCGTGAAGTGGACTTCTATCCATCCATCATATGGAATTTCGCTACCACTTGCAGAGCGGACTGTTAAATCGCCTTTGATTAATTCATGGAGTGGTCTAATGGACATGTCCTCCATGTTTTCTTGAAGCCAGTGACTTGGAATGATCGATACTTGTGCTCCAGTGTCCCAAAGCAGTCGGAAATCCTTTCCATTCAGTAGACAGTCAACCTCACATTTTGAGCCAACTAATTTAACTAATGTTCTTTTCTGTTTTGACGACAGTTGGAAAATTTTTCCTTTCATCTCTTTGATGGATACTTTGCTCACGCAAGCATTTCCGAAGTCTTGTTTCTCCTTGGATTTAAATTTATTTTTGCATCCCGCCTTAAAATGTTCATTACTTCCGCAAATCCAGCAATGAGAACACTGTCCCCCTTTCTCAGTCTGCTGACACTTTGGGCAACCCGGTTTTCTCTCTCGCGTTTTACTTGCGGCATTTGTCTGCTGTGTCGGTTTATGAGCAGATGTAACCAGTTGTCTTATTTCTGCTAGTTCCTTTTTCATTTCCTCTTTAAAATCTCCTAACGTGTCCTTCTCTGCATCAACTTCAACCTTGTTTATTTTTCCTCTGGAACCCTTACTTTTCGCTAGCCGTTCATTTTCTCTGATAACAATTTGATTGAGTGAAGCTATAAGAGTTTCATCACGAACATTTTTGTCATTCAGAATTGGTCTCATTTCTTGTCTGATATTATCGCTCATTATTCCCGTCATACAACTATGTAGAAACATTGCCTGTACTAAATCTGGATGGTATTTATGTTCGTCTTCCGAATCTTTCGATGCAAATATAACCCTTTGCCTTATATCTAAAGCTCGAAGTAAGAACTCTTGAGGGCTTTCCTTAGATGACTGTGATAAGTTACAAAGTTCTGTGTACAACTCTGTTGCAGTCTTCTCTCGGTAATATGCCCTTAAAATACCACGTAGGGTGGATAAGGTTAATTTACTCCTTCCCTCGAGATAATTTCGGAGACTAGATCCTGCGATAATCGATCTTATAACTGCCTGGATTATTTCTCGGTCATCGTAACCTTTCTCTTTTCCCGCCTCAATCTGTCGTATTAGGCTTGTGAAGGAAATGCAAGATTTTGAGTCACCAATTTGACCGGCTATCTTAAAATCCTTTCTCCATAGTGAGCATTTATCTTTTAGTAACGGCGCTATCTTGACGTCATCATCTTTTGTTGTTTCTTGAGTCTCTTCCTCGGTAGTTGCTTCTACCACTTCATCAGTAGTTGCTTCTGCTGTTTTGCCTCCAACAAGGTCATTGATGTGTAGTAAAACTGAGGTACCTTTATCTTCTTCCTTTTGCTTATCCTTGATAAACTGTACGATCAGTTTTATGGCTTTGACTCTTGACAGTACAGAGACATCGTCACAAGGTATTTCCAAATCGGTGATCAGAGTCTTTAGTACAACCAATGGTTGGACGTATACTTTCCCAGTCACCTCCAAGCGAAATTCCTCTTCCTGTTCTGTTTCCTTGACCATGTTGAAGTCTGGCTACTGGTTTATTATTCTATGGAGCCACCATACATCCCGGACGAGCCCCCAGAAAATGTTACCCGGGTCTGGTTGATACCTGGGAAGAATGAAAAATGAAAATCAATACATTTTCAATTATTTATTTGCTGTGTGCATGTGGCTTATCAGAAACATAATGATACAGCCAGAGGTATCTCGCAGGATACGCATGCTACCGTAATGCACCTAAATAATATGTATACAATAAACAATGACAATGAAATAATAAAAAATAGGGGTCCCTACTTTTTACTAAATTTCACAGTGTCACACCCACACCCGTGAATTCTACTTGTAACAAAACAGCAAATTTAACATATGTTTATCTTGTTTAAATTTCTTATCTTCTTTATTAGCTGTTGAATTTGTTTTAGAAAATCGTTAGGAAATTAGTCTATTGTTATATATTATATTAACAGATTTATTGATTTTGAGAGTCAAAAATACTGGACACTCACAAAAACAATCATTGACTTAAATAATTATACTAAGCCAACATTCAGTTGATTGATTAGCATGTAATATTTTGGTTCATTTTGATTTTTGTTATCGTTGCAACACACGAAGTATCCTGTTCCACCATCCACATTCTCACATTTTCAGGGTCCTGTGTGGACATATGTGGAGACAAGACCCATGATATTGCGATGATGAACCGTCCATGTAGGGATCCATTGTCCGCGAAGCAAAAGTCAAGGAACATCGTTTTTATAGCAGCGAAAAATAATCTTGTATTTCACATACATGTATTTTTATACTTTTCCTGATGACATATTAAGTTCATGAATTATGAGATGATATAAAGTCCATTTCAGTTCCTTCAAATAATTGGTGTTGACGTCTAGCAACTTCATTACTGAACAAAATTTGTTCATTTTTAGTCGACCATCTCGGTTGTGTAATGGTCAGCATGCTCGCCTTGAGTGCGGAAGGTCGTGGGATCGATCCCCGGCTGGATCAAACCAAAGACATTAAAATTTGTATTTGTTGCTTTTCCACAAAGCACGCAGAATTTAGGAGTAAGAGCAAAAACTGGTCTGCCAAGAGTCAGAATAATGTGTCTGGGTAAAGTGGCATGTCTTCCTGCGGACTGTTCTTTCGTGAGCTAGCATTTTTAAAATCCGGATCAGCGTGTCGGTCTAGTACAAAGCAGGGTTCATCATCATCATTCATTAATATGCTCTCGTCCTGAATATGCATGAA
>JAULBM010312334.1:0-14022 GCA_032357055.1 Geukensia granosissima | reverse complement strand
AATGAAGAGCAGCCAAGACCGACAACTGCAGCTGAACTTTCGTTGGCGTATCAGAGGGTATGGGCACGTATCCCCATTGCATTCGTTAACCGTTTGATTAACTACATGTACAGAAGGTGTGTTGTTGTTATCAATACTGCTAGTGGGCATACCCGTTACTAACTTTCATGTGATTAAAACATCCAATATTGATATTGATTAAATAATACGATAATTTAATGTTTTTAACCTAGAGACCATGGACTTTTCAGAAAAAAAAAATGTGTAAATGAATTTAACGTACAATTTATATTATTTCAAAATAAATGTCTATAATTCTGTAATTAGGTGCGACGTTTTTATTGCGGTTCAGTATAGAAAAAGACCAAATAGGTATCCTACTTTGAAAAAAATCACCGTAATAATTATTGTAATATAAGAGTTACGAAAAACAGTCAAATGACACTAACCGTTAATGTGGTGAATATGCTGATGATGCCAAGTTAAATGTTTGCTTATAATATCCATACACCAACAAAAGTGCCCTAAAAAGAATCTTAAATCCATATAATTTATAAGAAAAGAACAGAAACGTTATAAACTTATATAAGATGTTGATTGTGAACGTGAATAGAAATTCATAATGTTCGATGTTTCTATTTTTTGGGCCTTAGCGTGTCTGATTAAGGCAAATCCAGAAAAGCGCTTTACACGCAGATAAATTTGGTTTTTGAATATCTGTTGCATTGTATTAACGTTCTATGCTATATGAGGATCATGTCTTTCTGGCATATTTTCCATATTCATTCTTTTAAGTAGTATACAGAATTATTTGATATTTCTGTTCAGGCACCTTTTTAAGCGTTACCGAAGAAGATACATACTAAATGAAAATAAAACTTGGACACATTCTGAAATTTTGAAATGCAAACTGATTTTTTGTAGGTTTTCTTTTGTCATTTCTTAAAAGCTTTGGCAATAGCATGTCGTTAAACAAATGTAATAAAGTTCGCACTATTGTCAAATTGACAACTCATGATCTAACTGGTTCATTAATGTCATTTTAAACAAAATTAAGTTGCACTTTCAGCTTATGTTAATAAAACTCGGAAATTTAAGTGTGTTAGGTGTGATAAAATTGATATAAGAACATTTTACATGCAAACACCTACCGAAGGGTTCTATGACATAGCATAGTTTACAAACCCTTAGTTAAACTTGAGTGAGCCCACATCAGCTGTCTTGTACTTTTCAAAATAAAAGCTACAAAGTTTAAAAAAAATATTTTTCTATTTTATAAAACCCGCTGTAATAGCGCTTCCTTGAAATATTACCATATCCAGTTTTTTTTTTTTTTTTTTTTTTTGCAACACTGTGGTAATATCATATACCTGCGTTGTGTTCAAATATTTCAGTAACATTTCCTCATATACACACATACTGATAACTTCAATGCTTCATGTATATTACCAGGCAACAACAGAAAATTTTTGCTGGTACTAATTCTCTGAAAGCGAGTACTTCTCGATGTCGTTTTATATGGAATTTTGTTAATTAATATAATAACCAGTTTCACAAAACACTTAGAATTAATTTGGCAAAACGTTTGCAATCCAAATTTAAAAGTTGAACACAGTTGATAGCTTAGAAACACTGAACTTCACAATTAGAGACAAATATTCGATTTTAACAAAGGGACACCATAAGACACAAACTAGCGATCAAGAATACAAAATTGAGGATGGTGTGTAGTTGGTGTTGTTTCATTCCCCATGAAGAACTAGTCAACTGCAGGCAACACCTTAACGAGAAATGAAGCGCTGTGCAATCTAAAAAAGATGTGGATTGTGTTCTTCTGGCTTACATGTATATTCTATAATTTTTCTTAAAATATTAATCTGAGTCAGAAACTTGATCGTGCAATACAAGAATAAACTAATGCATCTAGATAGTCAGGTAAGGTTTTCAACAATAAGCCAAACATCCCAGTACCTGAAATACGATCAAACCGGCAACTAGTGTCGACATGAAAATTACTATTTCTTATAAGAAGCTATATTGTAGTTAAATGCTTTAAGGTTTTATTGTGTAAATTATACATTTTGTGTTATTTTTGCTTATTTTTATTTCACAGGTAATTTTAAGTTTACGGATTCCGAAATCCAATGACATGTAACAATGCATTAAATCATAAAAATAAGGTACTGTTATGATGATAAATGTATTATCTTTTCAACGTATGTCCTCTTTTTTTACTTTATGGATTAGCAAAAAATCTAGAAAAAAATATTGCACTACCCCATTCGGAAAACTCGATTTTTGCATTTCAAATTTTATACGGTAGCATGTAGAAAGTTTTGAGCTTTATTTCTATACGAATTAATCATTTATGAAAGTTCATAAAATTTTATTACCTTTTGTTGTTTAGTTCTGTTGTTTTGATATAAGGCATCATATAAGCATGGGAAACCTATGCTTAGATGTTGTTCAAGTCCAAATTTTATGCAAATTTTACCGTTATTCCTTGGAAAAATCAACCGCACGAAATGTATGTCAACGAAGCATAACACATATCTAAAAAAAGTGTCAATTGGTAGAAAATGTTAAATAAATTAACATTAGTGCGTTAACAGCAATAATAGTCCTGATTCCTCGATGTAATTTCGAAAATGAACTTAAAATATAGATTTTTTTCAAAATGTTACGATATTTTCCTTTTCCGAACTTTTAAGTATTTCTGTTGCTTACCATATTGTTTTTTTTTTTTGAATAAATGTAATTAAAAATGATATTTCATATTAGTTTAAAAAGGATTAAGTTAAAAAATGACATTTCCTAAGAAAATATTACCTGTTACCTGCCTTTTGACTATGAATGCAAGGGAAAAACTTGGCATAAAACATAAGTACGTATCTAAAGTTAGCAATCTATTTTTGTATCTTCTTATTTTCATTAAATTTGGATTTACTAAGTGCAAAGATAAATTTTCATTTTGTGCCAATTTTTAATCTATTTCGTGTAAACCAGACTTGCATGAGATTCGATATTAAAATTTTTGGTAATTTTCCATAAATCAATGCACCATTTATCCAATATGTGCCTAACTCTGACATTATTGCAAACATATTGGAAGCAAGGGTTACTAAAAACCATGGCCTTACCCTTCCAAAATTCAATGCATAAAGAGATGCGTTTGCTTTTAGATGTTATTACAATGCATTTGAACTTTTTTATCATGTATTCTTGTCAAAAAGTTGGTTTTATCCTGAAAAAGTACATGCTTGAGAAATACATTTCATATTACTAATGGCAAACTCATGTTAAAATATTATGTAAAATAAAAGATTTTAGCAGTGCAGATTTGTCATTCTCTGCTTTTTGTGACGGTTGGTTCAAACCGTATTAGGCCTTTTTGAGCATTTATAGCTTTAAATGAATAGTTTCATCTGAAAGACACATAAGAGGTTCCAAATATAAAAATGCACGAAACAATTCATCAGGACTTCAGTACAAGGTATAATAGTCTAAATGTAAAAATCGAGTTTTTCGGAAATTTAGGATTGGGTAAGGCTACAATTTTGCTATAACTTTTGTGATAAAAATTTAAAAATAAAACATGCCTGTAAAAGTTGATACACTTCCTTATTTATATGATGTAATGTAATTTCGCAGCCCAGGAGCCAGAATTTTTATCCTGACATGATTCATTACATAAATGTCTCAAATTTTTCCTTTCAATATTGATAAAAAATACCATTAATATCTTAAGCTCTTCCTTCTGATTAAGAGGTGAAATTTAGCTTAGTTTGGACTCCTGTGTATTTAGATTTTTTTTATGTATTGGCAGTTTAAAATGCTAACATTATTGAATACATCACTGGTTCTCAGAAGCTTAGTCATCAATCAAACATTTACAGCTAGGTTTAGTGTAATAATATCATTGTAAGCAAAAAAACACAAGGTATTGCGCAAATGCCAAAAATTGGACACAAATGAAACAAAATGTTACTGAAATAAGTTTAGTTTAAATTAATTAGCAGAAAGTGAATGTTGATTTTTGATAAAACAATATTCAAAGGTCTTACATTGTGTTTTAAAGATAACATTTATGGATAAGTTTATTCAAGTAGCTAACATGACCTTATGTGTTGTGTTTAAAGACAAACATTATTCAACCTTTAATATTGTTTTTGATAAGTGATATTCTGTATAGAAGAGTTAAATTTGTATACGTTAGGTCAAGAATCAGAACAAGACAATACCTTTATATGTTATACATCAGAAGTTCCTAACAATAACACTGGAGCAAAACGACAGAGTCTGTGAACAAAAATGACAGATGTTGATTAATTATTCATATTTGGGTTTTTTTTATTTTTCTAACCTAAGTCATAGACTGAACAGTGAACCTTGTCATGTCTTGAAATGGATCTAGAGAACCTAGGTTAGTCATTATAGAGGGATCTAGAGAACTTTAACCTCCAACGATTAGTTCACAACCTCCACATTATAAATTACTGAGGCGTAATAGAGTGTAATAAAAATGCTACAAATCATTAATATGTAATTTTTCGGCCGACTTCTACTCCTCTGTATTTTCCGTCTGTTTGACAAAGACAACTTGGTGGTTTTGATGAAGAAACAGTCTTGTACATAAGCAATTACTATACTCAGTATTGGAAACAAATGTTGAATAACATTTTGATTGGTCTGGCCAGTCAAATAAAAGATTGTTTCTTAAAATTTATCTACGAATTCCAATAAAACATTCAGTAACAAGTGGACTTGTCACTTAGAATATATATAACAAACAAAGGATTCTATTGAGGTATAATTGGAATTCTTTTCTCGTTCCTGTGGTGTTTTAAGTGATATTAAAGACAGAAAAGGTGTGTCTTGTTTACTCATATCTCATCGCTTGTTGATTATTATTAATGTCTTGGCACTTTAGGTTCTGTAGTCTGATTAATCAGATAATCTGTTAAAAAGGGTTTAGAAACGTATTGTCATGGAAACTGACAAAAAGTAAAATAATAAAAGTTGTTAAAATGGTTATTTCAAGAAACAAATCCAACTATATAGCTATAGTATACAAAACGAAATTTGCCACAACAAAAGTGAATCTCTCACAGAAGTTTTTCAATGAAATATATAATATTATATATCTTTACAATTCTCATTTTTGCCGCAGCTGATGCTATAGTTTATAATTCATTTTAACTTGAAATGAAAAAAATACCCATTGGGCGTAATATTAATTTTTTCGACTAAGTAAATTTACTCTATTTTGTGGGTTCAATCAACTAATGTTCTTTGGTATCAAGACACGATAAAAATTTTATTTATAAGGGTTTTATGTCATATAAAATATGCAATATAAAGAATATAGTTGAATCATATTCTAGCTATAACAATGAAGCGTGAAATTATTCTGTGAATACATACCATTTGGAGACAGATTTTTTCAAAATTTAACAGAGGGGAAATTTTTATGTGCTGAGGATAACTGAAATTTAAACTGCAGGAAAAAATTAGAATTTCATCGATATATAACATGACATACTTCATAGCTGCACTTCCGATATTTTTGACTTAAGTCATTGCAATTTTCGTTTGGTGTACTTAAACTCGTCTGCTAATATATTGGATGGTTTATGCTAACTAAGGATAACTTCACAATGGCATCAAAATGTGAAATTGAATTTCTCTGTAGACTTAATTATGTGCATGACTTGAAGTAAAACAGTGATATTAACCAGTTAACCAGCTTCAAGCACAGATAAACTTTGGCTCATAAACCGTCAGAAAACGTCTATCAAGTATTGAAAAGACCTAATTACGACTATTCGTTGATTTAACGATATTTGTCAACAAAAAAACTCTATTCATCTTTCTACAACAAAACTTTCAAAATAGCCATTGTATGATATATGAATTTATACCATACATGTAGTGTAAATGATGAAAAATTCGAAAGAAATATGCGATTTAATGTTGTAAACAAAATGAGATGCGAAAACTCCTATATCTGGAATTGGTTAACCCGAAACATTTTTTATGCAGCTAAAAAAAATTTATTATGAAAATGAAAATATATTGGGTATGGGTAAATGCATATTCCACAAGAAAAACAGGGCAACAAACTTATCTAGAAGTCTCCACAAGGCCCTTCAACGAGGATGTAAAACCACTCCTTGCGAAAAGCACCAAATAGCCCCAAATAAAAAATCGTGCAAGCGTAAAATAATCCTGCTCTTACCTGAATATTATCAGAAATGTACATTTAACAGAACAATAAACAAAAAGACACACCTATGACCACATTCATGACTTAGGACAGGCACATGAGACATGTGGTGGTGTTAAATTAGTTTAGTGGGATCCCAAACAGTGGTCAAAGGGAAAATCAAAGACAACAAAAGCAGTAACAAACGAAATCAAACAGAAAATCACCTAATCCGACTACAGAGTATACCTTAATTACAATAAATCTACTTAACAAAAATACATGCAAAAAGAAGATAAATCTCTAATGAATGCTCACAGTTACTGTAACTGATTAAAACATCAATTCTCTCAAGACAAGTTGTCTTCAAACACAGTCTTGTATTTTTTCCTAAAGACATTTGTTGTCTCTGATTGTTCAAATATTATAAGAATTTGACGTTGGTTTAGAAATCCGAAGTTTTGACGAGTCTGTGAGAATAAATCGTTTGCAACAAAAAGGTAAACGTATTCGACAGCATCTCCTGTTACTCCTCCAGGAAACTAACAACTCTGTGAGCACTTTATTACATCGACTCTCCAAATTACATGAACGTTATCACAACTCTAAAGCACGGAATTAGTTAATACATGAACACCTACAGATCGGCCGTATAGATTATTTATTAAAAATTAATGTCAAAATTAACGTTATGCAAATAATATTTGAACTTTTCGTTATACAAATTAAAGAATGGTGGATGGACGGTCAATATACAGGCATAACTAAATTTAGTTATTATTCGATTTTAAAAATAAACGAAATAGACTGTGTAAGTCAGAATTGTGTATCTGTAAAATGTATCAGTGTAAATGGTTTCATGAATTTTCACGATTCCTTGTGCACAAACATTCTTGTTGGCGTTGCAATAAAAATGAAAGCTAAAAGGTCTCATTTTCTTATGTTCACCATTTTTGCATGAGATTAGGTCGATTGTCGTGTTTTATGTATAGGTTCACATTTTGTGTATATTTCGGAGCCTTTTACGGCTTCCGTTATGGCATGGACCCTACTGTCATTTTGTGGGTGGATGTCTCATGGACAATCATGCCACATCTCCTATTTTATATATCATTTTCCTAACGATGTGATAAAAAACTTTTTATTGCAAAGTATAAATTTTTTCTTTATTTTGATTAACTAGTGTGAATGTTAAATCAAGCATACCTAGAATTTCTCCGTATACTGTCTCAAGGATGAAACAAAGAACTGGAAAGATTTGATTCCCTACATGATTAAGCAGGAGAACTAGCATGTAATTCAGTAAGACAATGATATCGGATATGAATAATTCAGAGATTTTTCTTTCTATGCCCAGATTTTTGTTATTGTCTGTAATATTTTAACCAAAAATGAAAAAATAACATTTGTCTGTGACTTTATTTATTGAGCTGTTGTCGTTAATACTTTTAACAACATATATTCTATGTTTTATATATATTTGCATTTGCACAACGAAAATCGTAAAAATAAAGCGAGATAAATTGATGTCTGTTCAATTAAATCATTTCAAATGAGAAATTTGTGCAACTCAATAAACTCAGAAAAAACCATTTATACTTTTTACGTCAAAATTTAGATTTTCTTCCCTTTCTGTGTTTGTTGAAAACTGACCTTAGTTGGTGCAATATAAATATGGCATCACTGTAGCACACTTAGTCTATTTTAGCAGATTCGTTTTTCCGAAGCATTATCTTTTGCTGTGTTTGTCCATATATTCTTAACAATGGCTCAAGCACGTCAGAGCTCTAGATTGCTTCCAAATATATTACGTTTAACAAACTATCGCTCGGTTTGCCAAACAAAGAGACCTACATGTATTCTTGGAACCGTATCGTTAGGCCTTCTGGCTATTTGTATGACAAATTTAAAATCCAAATTATACCGAAAGTAATTTGGATTGGGATGACGATGCAAGATGAACACGTGACACTTTAAATCATAACGTGCTAAGGAATCTGATGACAATAAACGTGTTGTTAAAAACGACGGCCAAAACCGTTATTGAGTTTTTCTCTTGTGCTGTGTAGTGGTCGTTAAAGGCTTCCCTGTGCTTGAGTTGAATGCTTTTTTCGGGAACTTGAATGGATGTTGGGAGAATACGGTTTACCTCTATTTTACATTGTAATTTGAAAAAATCCCTGATTGTTATCTGTTTATTTGGCTAATCGGCGTTCATTACGTCATGACCTGTATATTTATTTTGGCTCATGACTGTATCTAATTTCATAACATTTGACTTATCGTATTGGTTTTTTTCCTCAAGCGTGTCTGGAGAAAGTAAAACCAGAAAAGTGCTTTACACATATTTAAATTTGCTTTGGAATATTTCTTTTTAACTTTTGGAAGATGTTTATCACATCTTCCGTATTCTTTCTTTTAAATAAATAACAATCCATTTACCAATGAAATTCATACAGGCTGAAATATACCTCACTAAATTACATCCTTTAAACAAAATAATCTACTTGTTTGGTAGTCCATGGAATAAACTACAATCAAAAGATGCATTAAAATGATTCTTAATACAAAATAACCAATGTTAAATATATTTGGGAATTTTGGTATGCTAAATGTACATTTCAAGGATTACCCACTTATCATTTGCATTAAAACCAAAACACAGCAAAAGAAGCACTCAAATTCTAACAAGTCGCAATGGGTAGCCAAATCTTATGACAGGGACAACTACTTTATGCAATACTTTTCAAGGCTTCAGTGCTTAAGAATTTAAACAAATGCAGAAAATTTCTGTAAAACATTGTTTGATGAAAATAAAAATTTGACAACTGTGCCGGTGAATACTCTTGGGATCCTTAATAAATTTTAAGATTCTGTTAAGAAAATATACTTATACATCGTATAATAGAGTGTTTTAATTCTATGTTCTATTTTAAAGGGAAAGACCACCTTTGTAATAAGCTGGCTTCCTATAAGAAATTATGCCTGTGTAAATAACTTTTAATACAAAAAGTCCTTGCGTAAAATGCTCAAGGCTGTGCAAAAATCGAAATCTTCAAAAATTCATGTAGATAGCCATCTTGTAGAACTCTCCTGCTTTACATGTAAGGCATCGATGGTGATAATTTTATTGATTATTGCCGATAGCTTCTGATTAGCGTGTGACGTCACTAAGTCGGTTTGTAGCTGATGCTGGACATGTTTTCAAAGAATTTGATCCGTCAATTTTTAACTAGTTCATTTCAAAATCATGCCATACTGCCAGGCTTTTAAACGTACTGCACAAATGAAAAAGGGAAATGTTCGACAAGTTTTTTTGTCATTTCCGATCCGACAAAAAGTGCCGACAGAATCCATTTCCTCACACTAAAGACAAAAACACCAGTCCTCGAGCTGCAAATCTCTTCCTCCGTTACAGCATTCGGACATCTTACTACGTATTTTCTCGATCTCTTTCTCTTTAAACTCCCGCTCGAAATTATATGGAGCAAGTCCCAAATTTTCACTTTCTCTAAACATCATACGCGATTATCAAATGTTTACCTATTCACTTTTACCTTACAAACATACTTCATGACGTCACAACTAAACCAATCATGGCGGCGCACATTGGCGCGGGAAATTCAAAAACAATTATTTTAAAACAGCGATTTAAATAGTAAAAGGGGTAGATTCATATTTTTTAATTTGATTTTCATGACCAATTAACCGATAAGCTTTAATATTTATAACTTTCAAAAAACATGTTCTTCTCCTTTAAGTAGTAATTGAACTTAATATTTTATAATAGACCTTTGTCTTACATGTGAAGCTTTGTAATATTCGCTTCGCGACAAAAACTTTTTTCTCAGCTTCAAATGCATGAAGGTCTTTAGCAGACCACAATATTGCGATTTCTTATTCTTCTACAACGTAACGGCTTGAAAACTTAAATTTGAACTGGTATATCACAAAAACTGGAGTCTTCATTTAGATATACTTTTAGGCGTTGTGCTGGAGTGTTATCATTGAATTCGTCGTTTAATGGAACGACATCGTTCCGCATACCCAGTGATTTAGAGTTAAAGTGTGAATTTGTTAGCCTTCTATCTAATTTTTCTTCTACTCCAAATATGCCCTTGAAAGTGTTCATCATGCCGTTTAGTTTTTATTCATTTCCTTAATACACAATAAGGCCAGAAAAAATTAGTGGGGATTTGAATCTTAATAAACTTTACTCCTTGTAGTGTCTGAACCAAATCGGTCTGACTACCTGTTTGTTTGTTTGAGGGTGCGATGAGATTGTGAAGTTGTTGATATGCAATTGTTGATTAATCAATTTATCCTCGATCTGCAAATAAGACTTACACAACGTACATGCATGAACAGACAATAATACATATACTGTCGATTACTTTGAGAAACGCATTTCACTTAGCAGCTCAAATTTTATAACGGTTATATGGTAATTTCAAGCTCTTCGTCAATTTTATTAGCGAAAAAAGAAATTTATGAGACTTAAGCAAAGAATAAATTGCATTTTGATCTTTTAATGGTACTCTTGGGATATATCAGAATAGGTCGTCTTGAAAATAATGTTTATTGTAAAATTAGAAGTAAATGATTGTACACGTGATTCTTCTCCTTAAAGCTGTAACGGTTTCGTATTATAATGTTTTATCAAGGTTATCCAATATATTTGTTCGTAGCATTAAACGTGACTTACTATCACAATCTTTACAAAGAATTTTTATTCTTGACCAACTGACACATACTTTTTCGCCCACTGTTCCATTTGCAAAACTTTTCGCAAATTGACTTTCTACCACAATTTGGACAATAAATTTAAATTCTTGAACAGTTGATTTTTTACACTGCTCCTTACCATTTCTATATTCAACATTTTTCATCGTCATGCCCTGTAGAACAGTGGTTACATTTTACTCTCAACCAGTTCATCCGACCAGGAACATGTGTTTTTATTGTTATACCATTGCCTTCTATGTCGTCTATTAGCTATTAATGGCTGTGCGTTTCAATTATCTCCAAAACCGCTGTATCGCCAGTTAACTCAACCTGGTTTCTGTAGGGTTCGTGTTACTACAGCTTTAGTTTTCAGTGTATTGTTGTGTGCTCTATGTTTGTCTTTCGTTTCATTTTGATGGCCAAGATCTTGTCTGTCTTCCGACTTAACGATTTCTGTTTGCCCCTTTGGTATCTTAGAATTCCCTTTAATTTGTAAAACCAAACTTACAATAGTTTGCCAATCAAAATCTTAAACATGGCGTCCATAGTCAAAAATGTTATCTGGTTTTTGAAATATCTTCTTGTCAGATGTTTTACCAAGTTATATTACAGTAAAGTAATCATTAAACGAAACTCAAGTCCGTTCGTGTTTGCTTTTTTCCTGACATTTTGTCCTTTCTTAAATTTACGAGATCATAGTTCTCAAAAACATTGTACATCTTTTCACAGTTACATTCAATCTCTCTTTATGAGATTTGGACAATAAATACGATTTTGTTGTTCAAAACAGAATCAACAGCTTATCGTAAGGACAATAAAGACAGAAATGAATCCCCAACTAGCACTTGATTTGACTCATTGCTTAGTCTTGCCGTTACAAATATATTTTCCCTTTCTATTCAGGTCATTGTTTAAAAAAATATTTCGTTTTGCTAATTCGTCAAAACCCACAAAAGTATAAAACATTGATCAAATATTTCTGTAACACAATATGTTATTTCTATTTCTTCTTTATATTTTTAATTCTATCAAATGCGCATAGTTTCTTCTTCGATAACTCTTACAATATGACATCTAACTTGGTGCTAAAAACATGTTTTGTTTTATGATGTAGAAACATCTTTAAATAACTGTTTGCCTTTTGTTGACCTGGATTTTAAGGTATAATTATTTTTATACCAGACATTACTCGAAAAGTTCGCAGAGAAATTCAAGTGCATTACAAAGGTTTGCCTAAGATTGACAACAGAAAGCGCTGGGGTTATTCTTGCGAAAATTTTTGGTATTTCCATTGTATGGTCAATTCTGACGACAAAATACACAATATTACAATTCACATGTGAATATCTCTTTGTTGCATGTCTATAGTGATTTGCATTTCCTCATTTTCTTGGCAATTTAGCCGAATTTTGTGGATGTAGGAAACTTCCCGAATAACATACACGAAATATTTACGTCTTTGCCCCATTTCAGCAGGCAAATAACTTTACTGGAAAATTGACAGAACACTTCAAGTTCTTTGAAATAAATGTTTTATTAAGTCTTTTAACAGTATTTATGAAATTTAATATGGCTATTTAATGAAAAAATTGTTAAGTACATTGATCTATTGACAATTAATCAAGCTGTCCAAGTGCAAAAATCTTCAACAAAAGTGAATTTAATTGGTGCAAAACACTTACCTTGTGTTACATAAATTGACAACTATTCTTGTTTGATTAAGATCAAAGGAAAACATCCAATTCTTTGGTTTCTTCAGGAAGTGTAGACCAAAAAAAGTTAATTGATAGGCAGTTTAAGTAAGATAATTATCCAAGGAAATGTTTTATTAAGAAGTATCTTGTTAATTTATACAGAAATTTTTGGCTAATAGAAGTAAAATTCTGTTATTCTGTTATTTGAACCTTTCTACATAACAACTCAAAAAGATGTAGAAGAGTCATAACGGAAACAGTTTTATAAGGGTTCCATCAGGACTAGTTAATAGTTCATCTGCAAAGGCGTCCATCCGATAAAAGCAGTAGGTTTGCATTAAAAAATAAATTATAGTATAAATTTGAAGATTTACTTTTTGCAAACTATAATATCACATTTTTAATACTTAAATAACCTTTTCGATAAAAATTAAGTGATTAGTGATTATAACACATCAATATGGATTTTGCCATATCGTTAATGGCCGCACCGTGCTGCACCTCAATTGTTATTATTTTATTAAGTTTAATGAGTTACATCATATGTGTAAATATGCGTCAATACGAGATTACAGCCTAAAACCTCTGACAATCAACAAAAATATTAATATTTTAGATATTCTAGAAATTTAATGTGTTTTGATGACGTTAAAGATAAAACCAGATTGATTGCTGAGAGGACGCAAATGCCGTTGTTTAGATTTTTAATTCAAATCTACAGAATGGTTTTTCAATATTGATGAAGCCACAAAAAGCTATATGCGGTTTGGAAAAATAAAATTGAAAAAGCACAAAAAATTAAAAGGAAAACAAGTCCTTGCTAGCGGAAGTATCAAATTATACGTTTTATGTCTTGGAAAAAAAAACCATTACGTCAATAATTATGCAATCATGCACATATACATTTATTTCAACTCTTAAAATATAAAAAAATGGAGATGTGGCATGATTGTCCATGAAGTCGTTGTTTGTGATTTCGATAATGCATATATTTCTAGTTATGTAATTTTTTTTCTTAAAATTTTTTTTCCTACAACTTTTTGTTATATTATTCGGTCTACCATTTTGTCACCATATTTTCTTTTTTTTATTAATTTCTAAAAGATTTTGTTAAAGTCAGTCTCATAGAAGAGCGCTGGATTTCTTGGGATGGGAAATTTTCAAATGCACAATTGTATGTTGTTACATGGTTAGTGCTGCCTCCTTGCTTTCTAAACGCCAAAGTTGTTAGAGATTTACAAAATAACCCGTTTCTATACCGGTTGTGACTAACATCGATTGTGACTTTACACCGGCTTTGACTACTGAGTAACACAAAGGGTGCCACTAGTGGAGCAGGAGTTGCTTACCCTTCCGGAGCACCTGAACTTACCCTGGTTTTTGTAGGGTTCGTGTTAC
>JAULBM010312323.1:0-14023 GCA_032357055.1 Geukensia granosissima | reverse complement strand
ATAGGTCATGACGCTTGTAGCCTGTTATGTTGAAATTTTCATGAGGAATGCAATGAAAAAAAAACATCAAAATTGGACAAAAAATAAAAAACTTACTGTTGATAATTGAAAAATCCCCTTTTGGACTCTCATTAAAAACAGTCGAGGCCAGGCGCGGATTCAGGCGGGGGCGCACCCGGCGCCCCCCCCCTAAAAACGGAAAAAAAATTTATTCTTAATTTTCGTGATTTCTATGAGCTTCCGGGGGGCTTCGCCCCCCCTGGTCCCCTAAAAAGGCACTGACCTTGAACAGCGCCCCCTAACATTAAATACTGGATCCGCTCCTGGAGGCTAGATCACCCCAAATCAATCCCAACTTGTATTTTTTTAGGGTATCATTGTGTTACAATTTGAAATTGATCCAAATAATAGAACTTTTAAAGTTACTGAACGGAAGCCTAACTGTCTTCGGACGCCGACGCCGACATATATGACCACGAAATTTTTGCGGTCGTATAAAAATCAGGGCGACATTCTAGATTTAAACAATAAACTTTTTGAAGCTAAAATGGGAGTAGGGAAATTTTGTTTTGTTTATGTTTTTAGAAACGAGGAAGGACATTTTGGCCCATTAAGAATCCATCCCTATACGAAAGGATTAGGTAATTACTTTATTTGCGTCACTTAACACCTGACAATAAGAATCAAAACGGGTTTATTCTTAAATGGTAGAATAGTACATTGGCTAGAATTACAATCGCTCACCACACCACATCTGTTTTGGAATCAACTTTTTTAGCGTCCAGTAAATAAAAGAAATGAAAACATTCTAAAAGACTTTGTGCACTAACTTTCCAAATACAAAAAGGTTTTTTTTGCTTTTAACGTTTTATGTGATTTTCTTTATTCGTTGGTTTCAAACATGATTTACTTACGTAACATCGAAATTCGGGAGACCTAGAACAAGGTCAAGTAATATTCAAACATTACGTCGTGTTAAAGGAACGTATACATTAATGTCATTTAAAACTGGTTTAAGTGTCATTTTAATAGAGTAGGACCATTTCAATAACAATGTTGTCTACAAGGAAGTGGTTTAGAATATTTTAACCCGATATTCGCTACAGCATAACTTGGTTTAACATTGGACCTTATGAGAAAATTGTTTGAAATTGCTGAGTCAATTGGAAACAAACTTTGGTGGAATGGTATACAACAAAACTAAACATAACATAAAATGTTAATAAACATAAAAATCCATGTGGAGTCATTGTCAGGTGAGCGATACGTGGTCTTAGAAACCTCTGGATTAAGCATCATCTCACTTTAATCACTTAACCATTCGGTTTTTATGATAATTAAGATGACATTTTGTATCATATTGAGCGAAAGCGTATTGCTGAACACCTTTAAAGATAAATCATTAGTGAAATTGAATCCTGTAAATTGCATTGTAAAAGAGTATATCAAAACATTAGAAACTCACATGTGCGTTAAAACTGGCCATACTATATTCCAGTTTACATCACATCCAGCCGAGTTCCATTGAATCTTTGAGATCCTAGTGTCTCCACATTGATTTACTTGAAATGGACGAATCTAATCTATTATTCAAAGGTATATAAATCAACAATAGTACCTACTGGTTTATATTAAGAAATCAATAATGTTTCATGATTGTAAGATATTCATGTAAACCTGTAAAATATACAAAAATGGTGAAAAAATAATTTAGTCCTTTAAAGAATAATCAATCAAAATTTTAATATCGTCAAAAACATTTATATATGACAGAATAATGACTTCTTTTAGCTCATTTCTAGCTATTCCAAGCAAAAAAAAAAAAAACACACACAAAATATCCCATTTTCTTAACCTTGTGGCAACGTTAAAAGAGACGCTGCTAGTTAATATTTGCAACGTCGATAAAGCATATAAATCTTTTTCATTGCAGTTTTTTCGGGTAAACAATGTCTGGGACGAAACAATATGGACCTCTCTGAAATGACGTAGACAGGAAATGACGCGGACGTGACATCAGAACAAATGCCTGAAAGCAGAAGTAACCTGGGATCCTGAAGAAACATTTTTCGTTTCGCAAGTCTTCACTGCAGATATATCCAAGGTAACTGAGGATATTGACAAGGTTTCCACCTTAAAGCAGAAGTTACTTGACCAGAAGTGGGCATGCGTTTGTAGGATTAAAGGATTTTGCGGCCCTTTTTTCTTCGGGTTTTTTTATGTTGTGTTTTTCGTCTTTTGAATAATATTTCGTAATTCATTGAGGTTCTTGGTTTAGGGGAAGGGTAAAGCCCACATAAGGATGAATATTGAGGACGCATACATAACCGGAAGCGAGTCGGCAGGTGTGATCGATCTTTTTTATTGGTATCACCAACAATTTAATACAATATTTGCTTGGCTGGTTTTCTCCCTTACATTCGTGTTATGGAGTACCGTAAAATATGAAAAGATATATATAGTCAGTGAACAAGTCTGAATATTTGCCAGTACTAATTATCTCCCTTGGTGACACCATATCATAGATAAATAGATAACAAAGTAGATGTCCCAACCATAGTGATGTTGGCCACTGATAACAAATGACCAATTAACTTTTTTGGCGATCACTAGAAACATAAACTTGAAATAGTGGTGGTGGTTGATGGTTATTATAACGTCATACACAGCAAATTAATGCTCTCGGTCGGACGGTCCCTAGCGGAACATATGGTATTGTGGTTGTCGTTGGAAATGGTGTTGTAATAATTTGGTAAGGAGGCTCGGTTGAATTGATGTAACTCTTGGACGTTCTATGTCGTTGTTTGGGTTGTCGTCGTTTGGCGTGACTTTCTGTAGCTTGTTGGCTTTAGTTAGACTACAACGGCACTTTTAGGGTCACGGTGCCGAGCAGAGCAGCGGCTCCGCTGTGAAGTGATTTTCATGGCCGCGGCCTACCTCAACACACTGCAGCAGGACTGGTTGCCAGTGGTTCACTGCGTCGAGGGTGATGTAGGGAGTTGGTCATTACTTCATTACTACACGTTGTACTACGGTCGAAGTTCCTGCTCGGCAGCAGGTGTTGCTGCTTCGATGACAGCTATGTGACTGATTGATGATGTCTGAAATGACTTGTAATAGACAAATAATTTGTATATTTATACTGCAACTGGGCCATTTACTGTTGGCTATATCCCTAAATATAGTAACAAAGTGGTATTTTTACAAGTCAATTTTATTTCCTTTACAGCCAGAAGCTCATTGAGGGAGAGAAGAAGTTTTATTATTGTGAAAACAGTTAATTTTATAATTTTGTAGGAATTTAGACATTTTTATAGCTGCAGTATAAAACAATATTACATTTATGTCTGAAAAATATCAACTTTTACTTGTATTAGGCACAAAACTGTTGAAAGGTTCGGTGGACCTCGCCCTTACCCAGTTTCTAATCCTCAAACAAAAAGGTGATAGAAATCTGCAGTTCTAAATTTGTCAGATAAATTCGCAGAGTTTACGCAGATAATGAATCTTCAAAGTAGAAACAGATGCAAGTTGTGCATTTGATTGCAAACATTTTATGCTGACACATTAAACGTACAATACAATACAATACAATACAAATAGTTTTATTGATAATCAAATCGCCCTTAGGCCAAGCCAAATTAAATACTTGTTCTTCAGATTTAAAAAAAAAAAAAAAAAAAGAGGTGCGAGCGAGCGATATTTTTTATTTTGTTTTTTTTCTGAAATTTTTTTTTTGAGGCGAAACAATTTAAAACATGCGAACGACAAGTTTTTTTGTTTTGTATTTTTTTTTTGAAATATTAAAATCGAAGTAGGGTATCTCGAGCAAGCGACCATTTTAGCTTTTTTGATATCTGTTAACAGTAGAAACAACGAGAAACACTTTTTATGGCCTTATTTAGTGTCTCCCTGGTGTTTAAAAAATAAAATCTGTTGACAAAGTCCACTATACTTATACTTCTGATTATTTATGAATGCTTTCCTTTTTATTTTTGCAAGTTTTTTTCTGTGTACAGCTGCATATGATATACTGTACTCTGTGATGTTTTGCAAAACAGTCCAGTAATGCAAGACTGAAAAACTTTATTAGTATGGTTTATATGAAATTCATTGACACTTTACTTAAGGTTTGATGACAAAACACTATCAATCTCAAACATTGACCATATAATCACCTATCTGGATAGCAGTTGTCAATGCAGGTTAACGTTACAACGATGAAATAAAAAATGTGATTCCAACTGAGCAAGAAGTTCCATACATGAGGATTTTAATTTTTTATTTTCCATAGCGCCTATGCTTAACTTGTTCCACACTGTTTGACATCTTGTTAAGCATGAAAGTGATTGGATACAAGTCTGAAATGACTCATTACAGTGAAAATATAATCAAAGTTCTGAGTTTTAAACAAGAAAAACTTCCAATCAATTTTCAAAGGTTAATATGTTTTGCTAAGTTTGGTTGACAGATTAATTCCAGAAAGTCGATTTTTGAATAGAGCCCTATTTCAAACTTTTGAGGTTGGGGCCAACTTGTTCTGTTTGCAAGACATACATTGAGACCATGCAAGCCTATAAAACACAAGAGTAAAATCAAAACTCATGTGCTATATTAGGGAACTGGTTTCTGCTTTTCATGAAGTGCATGCATATGCTTTGATAGAACAGCATGATGTTTTGCAGTCATGGACGGAAAAGAAAGACACTTGGAAAATTCAATACAATGTTCATTTAATTTATGAGATGTCACAATAGGTGCTGTATGATGGTGCTTCATATACTGGTTGTATTCATGGAATTGTTTTAAGGCTGATGGCACTGGACAACCATTATTTTTCAATTTAGCATGACAATGGTCTATATACCATAAAGCACTGTATTGCCTGTTTCAATCACATCAATAGTCCAACCTTGATCGAAGTGATGCCCAATCAATTAAATATGAGTATAGCTTTTGTGTCCCCGTCCAATTATCTTTATCCTTTGGTTTAGGGTGCAGTTGAACCTTGTTTTGAGCAGCCATCATTTTTGCAAAAATATTGAAAGGGTAACAAGCAACAACATTGGGTTCCACCTCTCCATAAGAAGTTTCCACTTAAAACTCTATATATTTGCACCCAAAATCCTGGCATGATAAAAGATTCATATCTGGGGAAACTTTAATTGCGTCCGTATCTTTTCCAGTTTTTAATTTTTATGTTCAAAACCATATCAATATTTATCGATTTCAAATTACTGGATGTTTTGACCTTTAGCATTGTTAATTGAACATTGGGGAGTACAATTTTAGATCTTGATTGTTCTACCACGGCTGCAACAAGAACAACCAATGATTCTGTCTCCGATGACATTTTTACTTGCTTACGGTGCTTTCAATCAAATGCTTTTGTGATTAAGAAATTTTTTTATTGTAAATTCTGAAAACATGCGGGCGTTTACGTGTGCAATGCGGGCGGCAGAAAAAAAGTATTTCTTACGGGCAATTTTAGACATGCGGGCTGTCCGACGAACAAGTTAATTATTTGGCGTGGCCTAATGCAGATATTGAGTTATTCGAAGATACCAAGGAGGCAAGACCATACGACGATCGTTCAATCCTGTGCTTGAAAGAGAGGTAGATCAATGATCTGGTAAAATACTTTCACACAGCGACAGAGGAAACCAGGTTCCAGGAAAAGGTGCCTATAAACCAGTAAACTGGTGCACTCGAACTAAATTTACTAAAACAAAATATTTACTTACTCTGAATATTTTTCAGTACATCACATAAAATTAATATTTATAATAATAAATGGAAAATATTTTACAGTACATCATATAAAATTAATATCTATAATAATAAATGGGAAATATTTTTTTTAATATATAAATTTAACAGCAATACCAATCTTGTCATGTTTTTATAATTAATACCAAAGACTGATTTTTTTTTCTTTAAAACTTGTATGCCGTACAACTCCCGTTTTTGATGTTCGAGGAAGTTATTATTTATATTTCCGCATTAGTATTCTTACGTAGTGTTTTTGAAGATTTAGTTCTTCGTTATTCATTTTTATTTAACTTTGTTTTGTTTGCTTGTTTTTATTTTTTCTATGATTATTTAGTATTTTCTTTTACTGGAGTAAGGATGATGAATAGTAAACTTGTATTTGACCTATCATTTATGTGCTGCTATGATGCATGTATTTTAGATAATTTCATGAATTATTGTATATCAAATGGAATGCCTGTAAATCTCTTTTTTATAATTGCTATTATTTATATAGGGAACTATTTCTACAAAATCCTGTGTCCACTGTGGTTATTTTGATTATGATATTGCTCAGTAATGACGTTGAGCAAAATCCAGGCACCATTGAACAAGGTATATTGTCTGTTTTTCACCTCAACTCAAGAAGCATGCGTTATAAAGTTGGGTATATTGAAAGCGTTTCAAATGAAGCTGACATAATATGTATAACCGAAACTCAATTAGATCATAATATCAAAAACGATGACATATTTATTGAAGGTTATCACAAAGAACCTTTTAGAAAAGATCGTAATAGCTCTGGTGGTGGAGTAATTGTTTATATCAGTGACTTGCTCCAAGCCAAACATAGATTGAACCTAGATTTTGAAGGCGAGGTAATATGGGTTGAAATTGAATTTCCCCATTACAAACTTTTAGTTTGTGCTGTGTACAGACCTCCTGGTGACGATTACCCTTTCTGGGATAATCTTCAGCAATCTGTCGAAAATGCATTGAATTATTCTCATTATGTTTTAATTACTGGTGATATAAATGTAGATTTCTTGACTGATCATTCACTTAGAGTTTTAGATATAATGAGACTCAATAGCTTACGAAATGTTATAACTGAACCTACAAGATATTGTAATACACGACAGTCATTATTAGATCCCATAATCCTATCGGAGAATTGTGATTTTTATGATTCTTCTGTTATGCCGAACGACAGATCAATAAACGATTATCAGGGGACTATAATTTTTATTAAAATTGCATTAATGTTAAATAAAACGTTTAAGCGAAGGGTTTTGGGATTATAAAAATGCAGATTTTGATAGATGCAATGAATATATTTCGTCATATCCATGGGAATCAATTATAAGCAACGAAAATAGTATGGATATTAACTGTCAAAATTTTACAAGTAAATTTATGGAATATATTGCACCTTGTGTCCCTCAAAAAGAAGTCATAATACGAAGTAAAGACAAGGTTTGGTTCAATTCTGAATTACGTAGAGAATTCGTAAACGAGATAGATTGCATAAGGTCGCTCGAAGAACAAAAAATAACTTTGATATTAATAAATATAAGAAACAGAGAAACCACGTTAATAATATGAAAAAGTACGCAACAGCACAATTCTATCTTAATGCAAATAACTTATTGGATGAATTATCGAATACAAAATCTAAATCATTCTGGTCATTAATTAAAAGGCTTGTAAAGTCTTCGACTGTTTCAAAAATTTCGCAGCATAAAAATGAGAATGATGATATAGTCTCAGATGATTCTGCGAAGGCATGCTTATTAAATAAATACTTTTGTTCTGTATCATTAATTGACGATACCAACACAATACCACCAGATTTTCCAACAAGAACCAATGCTACTCTTGACATTTTTCGAATTTCCTCTTCTGATGTGAACGAAATTTTGCAGATTTTAAAACTTCGCAAAGCCTCCTGTATTAACTCAGTTAGTCATCAAATGTTAAAAAATACATGTAATACTGTGTGCGTATCCTTAGCTCTTCTATTTAATATAGCATTATCCAAAGGCGAGTTTCCTTCTCAATGGAAAATAGCAGCAGTTATGCCTCTTTTCAAAAATGGTAATACAACTGTAGTGAGTAACTATAGATCCATATCACTGCTGTCAGCAATAGGATAAGTGTTCGAAAGAATACATTTTAAAGAAGTGGTCAACTATTTGATATCAAATTATTTAATGTATAAATTGCAATCAGGATTTATTCCAGGTCACTTTACTGTTCACCAGCAAATATAGATCAATTATAAAATTTGCCGTCACTTGATGATCATGGCATTTTAGCCCTTATATTATGTGATATTTCAAAGGCATTTGATCGCGTATGGCATGTTGGTCTCCTTATAAAATTAAAAGCATTTGGAATAAATGATAATCTTTATAAATGGGTAGAAAGATATTTATCCGATAGAAAACTATGTCTATTTATTGGTAATTGTAAATTACCTTTAGAAAATACCAGCGAAGGTGTGACACAAGGGTCTGTGCAGGGCCCTTTATTATTTTTGATTTATGTAAACGATATCGCAGATAATCTCATTAGTTTAACGAGACTATTCGCTGATGACACTTGCTTATCATACTCTAGCCAAAGTCCTTATACGATAGAGGATATTTTGAATTGTGATTTAAAATTATTATCTGAGTGGTCGAAAACATGGCTGGTAAAGTTTAACCCTCAGAAAACAAAAGTGTTGATATTTTCAAGTAGAAATCTGAAAGAAGATAAAGATATTACTTTTCAGAATAACAATGTAGAAATAGTAAGCTTCCATAAAAATTTGGGTGTAACCTTTATTTATGATGGAAATTTTGGGACGGCTGCAGTCAACAAGACTCTGATAAATTAGAAAAACTCCAACTTGAAGCTGGAAGAATAATTACTGGATTACCTTCATTTTCGAGTCGTGAATCAATTTATTTTTAAACGGTTTGGGAATTATTATCAGATCGAAGAAGATATAGGAGACTAAATATGTTTTACTTGATTCATAATAGAAATGCCCCCGATTATCTTTGTGATCTGCAGCCCCCTCTTGTTGGTACTACGACAGAATATAACTTGCGTAACAGTTCTAACTACGTTATACCTGAATGAAGATAAGAAATTACTAAGAAATAATTTTTTCCTTCCACTATTAAAGACTGGAACAGACTTGACCAGGAAGTGAGAAACTCCAGAAATATAAATATCTTTAAAAGACAAATCAAATTAAACATCTCCAAACCTCCTTCTTTTTCAATCATGGCGATAGAAAAACAAATATAATTCATACTAGTCTGAGAAACATGTACAGTTCTCTTAATGCGGTTCTACATAGTGTTAATATAAAACCTAGTGCCGTCTGTAATTGTGTTCATCCGTCTGAAGACTATATTCATTACTTATGGAATGTCCTCAGTATGCAAACGAACGCATAATTTTATTTAGACAATTATATAATTATAATATTACAATTGAACTTCTATTGGCTGGTGACAGTAATTTGACATATGACCAAAATATTGAAATTTTTACCCATGTCCATTCATTTAAAGGAAGAAGTCACAGATTTAATATAGATATAGGAGACTAAATTTATATGTTTTACTTGATTCATAATAGAAATGCCCCCTATTATCTTTGTGATCTATTGCTCCCTCTTGTTGGTAACACGACAGAATATAACTTGGGTAACAGGTCTAACTACGTTATGCCTGAATGAAGATTAGAAATAACTAGTAAATCAGTTTTTCCTTGTGCTATAAATTCAATATTAAAGACAGGAACAGACTTGGCCAGGAAGTGAGAAACTCCAGAAATATAAATATCTTTAAAAGACAAGTCAAATTACACATCTCCAAACCTCCTTCTTATTTCAGTCAAGGCGATAGAAAAACAAAATAATTCATACTAGGCTGAGAAACATGTGCAATTCTCTAAATGCGGATCTACATAGTGCTAAAATAAAACCTAGTGCCGTCTGTAATTGTGGTCATCCGTCTGAAGACTGTATTCATTACTTTATGGAATGTCCTCAGTATGCAACGAACGCATAATTTTATTTAGACAATTATATAATTATAATATTACAATAGAACTTCTATTGGCTGGTGACAGTAATTTGACATATGACCAAAATATTGTAATTTTTACCCATGTCCATTCATTTATACGAAGAAGTCCCAGACTTAATAACATTTAATGTAACTTATGACAATGTGGTTATTGTTTTTGTTTCTTTTACTGATCCATCTAACTCCAGTCCATTTGTATAATTTTTCTCTCTTCTATTTTCGTATTTAAATGTTCTATTCCTCTTTTATGTGTGCTTTCTTTATTCATTCATGTATATTATGTTCATTATGTAACTTTGTTTTGTCGTCATCTTGTGCTATAATTTTGTATTCATATTTTGTTATGGGACAGGACTTAATTAATGTTGTACAACTTGTGTCCAATCCCTTTTGCTTAATTATGCAAATAAAATACCTTTAAAGTAAAAGAGAATTTGCGTTCAAGTTTATTATAAGACATTTGCGTTTTAAGAAAATGAACACTTACTTTTTCTATCGACCATTTGCACTTTGATATTTATGCTTATTGAAAATTTTCGGTGTCTTAAATTCGAACTTGCGACCTGCAGACTGAACCTGGCCGAGATAGTCATTTGGTTAAAAGCCTCATACTAACGTTAAGGGATAAAAAGATGAAGTACATGAAATGAAACTGGTCGATCATCCAGGGAATAGTACCCCGGTATATCTGCCACTTTTAAACAAATAGTCCTTAAATATCAGAGTTTGTTGGAACATGAAAGAAAATTTGTGTACCCTATTTTTGTAAAATAGTGATTATTTTTTAAAAAAAAATGTAGATTGAAAGGTGGAAGCATGTTGGAATGATACTTAATTTGTAGTTATCACGATGTATTTTTAGGTGCGTCGATTTTTTAAAATCTAATGGTGATTTCACATTGTACAATTTGCCATTGATATTGTTTGACGGAGGTGAGTCTTTGCACGCGCTAGCGCGAGACTGAGAGTACATATTGTCAACGTTGTGTTATAATTAAGTTATTAAAGTAAAATAAAATTACCTGCAAAAATGCTTTGGGTGCACCTTGAAGTTATTAAAATAATATTCCATAGACATATAATATAAGGGGTTATACAACTATGATTATTCTGATAATAACCGCAAGAGAGGTCCAAATAAAAGAAATGTGCGCAACTTTTAAATTTATTTATCTAGATCAAACTGGAGCGATTGTACCCCTCAATGCTAACTCTTCTTAGGGAAACTGAAGGGGAGATAATAGTATGTAAAACTCTACTGCATAGTGTAAGACAAGAACCGTTAAAAATGGGATAGTTATTTCTTTTGATTATAAATACAAAGGCGGAAACGCACTTATAATTTAATTAGGCTTGAAAATCACACTCCACAAAGCTTGACATAGAATATAGATTTCTTTCTCGAGGCTTGATTATCGCTAATTCTTCAGTAAATTTTTTGTACTATAAGTTAAAGATTCTGCCTTTGTAGGAAGGGGATCAATACTGTTATGTATTGTATCAAATCCATAGAAAAATCTTGTCATACAATATGCACTTTTTGCTAAGTTTATTCAGTTCTTAGTCTTTAGTATCTATTTAAAGTTTGTAATTACAATGATACAAATGAAACCTACATATTGAAGTATCCAAAAGCTCACCATTCAAATTAAAAGATACTGTTCACTTTATTTTGATATGAAGTAAAAAGTCTATATGTTCTATCCAACTCGAAATTTACTTTTGAAACTAGAATATCTTTAAAACTGTGAACATTCGAAACGGAATACTCGTAAGCATATTTTGTTGAAACGAGGAAGAAAAAAAACCTTAGGGTCGGACAAAGGGGAAAGTTCACAGACAAGGCAATCTCGAGAACAGGAACAAGACGAAACACGACACACATACATGTAGAACAAACACATAGCTCTGAACAATGCGGACCCCACAAACACCGGTGGTGAACTCGTATGGTTCGGAAGTGGAAGCAGTTCCTGTCTATTTAAAGAAACATGACGAATTGTCTATTATTAAATCCGGTATTCAACATTTCAGGATAAAGGAATAGGTTTCATGGGATCACAACATACATGTACCAGCGGAGAAAACACACAACCTGTGTTTGGTTTACTCTGAAGGATATGGTCAGTCTTCATCTGTGAAACAGATTAACCATACCGGCCGACAAGATTGTGTCGTCAACCGTGAAATTTCTGGAGTGTAGGACTTCGACCGAAGAGAACATATCCCTGTCTGAGCAGTTTTAGTGTCAACGACCTAACCCTGTCCTGCAAATTGCTGAATTTGACACATGCTCTTTAAAAACACATGAGCTGGGAGATTCTTACACCATTCGCCGGGACAGCTTACAAGAAACGTGAAATTGACTTTTGAAATGTTGAAGTTATCACGTTTGTCATATAGTTTTGTATGGAGCATTGTTCCCTTAATGTTATATCTAATTGGACATGAAGATCAAGGGATGAGGTATACTTAGGGGTATCCGTTTTTACCTTAATATCAATCTCATTTAGGTAGATCAGGTGAATATGATCAGCGAATTGAGCATTTGTCAGTGGGAGGACATCATTTATATTTTAGAAGGTAAAGTTAAAGGTTTGTTCTAACTTGATTTCTTGCTTCCGTGACAGCTCTTAATAAAAATCTGCTTCAAACGAGTGAAGAAATAGATCGGCGAAAAGAGGACCACAATTAGTATCCATTTTAATGCCGATCGTCTGCTGAAAATCCCATCCACCAAACCGAACAAAGATGTTCTTTAATTTTGTGTTCCGTGAAACAAAGTTTTATTTGGTTCTACCGACAACGATGTATTTGTATCATCTTTATCCGTACTTTTTGAGAAAGCAACTATTAATCAGTTCTTTAATTCTTGATTCGAGATGTGTGTTTGGTAAAGCTGTATAAAGTGTGGAAAAGTCAAATGTTTTGATGCTGTTTCAAGAAGAAAGAGATCTTGAATTTAAAATTGCATCAGGTCTTTGGAGTTCCACATAAAAATCTGATTTATGCCATTTCTTGCGAAGTTTCTGTCGCAGTATTTTCTAAACTCCTGTCTTGATAGTAGTAATAGTTAGAATTGAAAATCTTGTTAGAACATTAAATCATGAGAAAGTTAAGAATAAGATATATAAATGAAAGTTTAAAGTATTTTTGAAGATCGAATTTGGAGAGCGAAAATTAAGGCTTCCTATGCAATGAAAAGTCTATCCCACTTTGTGAAAATTTTCAAGCAAGCAAAAATGAAAATAAGAAAATAACTTTATTTTGTATCTAATTTTAATGGTAATATTAAAAACGGCTGGGTTTTTCGTTGATTAACTTTTGTACCCGATCCGACAAACTCTGACAAAGAACATAGACTTATATATATAAGAAAATCGTCAGTAAGAGCGGATAGAGAACAAAGTTTTACTACTGGAAATATGGACTTTGTGTTTTAATTGTGAACTTCCCGTGCACGTAGCCACATTCCAGCGGCAATTCGGATAAAGTTTACATCTTATAGTCTTTAACATTGGTAATTTTGTATTTTGATATGATACCCATTGGCGTGTGCATCGTATGAGGATTTTGTACTGGGACGATTGCTGCTTACATGTACAACGGATTACGTATGAAAAGATAAGTCTTCGAAACACCTGAGCTTGCCCTCGTTTTAATAGGGTTTGTAATAACCAAGTTTTAGGTTACTTTGTAGTGTTTTGTGCCATTGTTTACCTTTCTGTTCGTTATGTTGGCATGGTCTTGTCTGTTTTCTGACTTAATGATTTCTGTCTGCTCGTCTTGTATCTTAAAAATCTTTTTTAAGTATAACGAATATTGATGAGTGCAATAGAAATAATATTTTTCAAAGGTTTTCATTGCATATATGTTTTCTTTCTACGACAGATATTTTTTTTCTGCAAAAGCTTATAGCATTGTTGTGGTGATAGATGAATTAAGCAATGGAAACAGAAAATTAAGCAATTCTTGAAACATAACACTTTCAAAGAAGTCGTTTAAAACTTGGGTCGTAATTTTCTTTCTACGGGCTTTACACTAAAGATGAGGAAAATTGAAAAGTAGCGAACCCTTCATTTTTAGCTTTCGTTACTTTTTTGCATTCGGCACGAAACTGTTGAAGGGCTCGGTAAACCTCGCCCTTCCCCAGTTTCTTAGCCTCATACAAAAAAGTTGAT
>JAULBM010312313.1:0-14023 GCA_032357055.1 Geukensia granosissima | reverse complement strand
TCTGGTTCATTGTTGAAGGCCATAATGGGACCTGTAGAAGTTAAAATTCTACGGTCACTTGGTGGGTGGCTGTCTCAAGGACAATCATGCCACATCTCCTATTTTAATACGATATCAATGTAAGCACTTCCCATTGGATTGACTGTTTATATTTCATTAGAAGGGACCGTGCAAATGCCAAAATTAAATTATATAGACAGGAAGTTGATAATGAAATAACAAATATAAACTGTTTTGTTCAGTATTAAGGTATTAGCAAGAAAGTCAATAGTAGAACCAATAAAAATCATATTAAAAGAATTTATAATTATGCTGTGATGATATCCTTCACAGCACGTTTATTAAGATATACTTAAGACCATGCATGTATTTAGTTTAATTTCTGAGCTTTATTTACCACATGTCCGTAAAAATAAGGATGTGATATCCAATTTTACATTAGATGATGGCAAGTACATCCATATTTTGATACAAAATATTTATGAAAGAATTAAGTATTTTTTTGGTTATACATGTACATAGCTTGAGTTCATTAAAATCTGAAACATCGCTACAGACACGGGCATAACGAAAAAAATACAGTGTAGAATACTCATGTGAAGATAAAAAGTGCATCGTTCAATCAGACAATACAAATTTGAAACAAACTGCAAATGATAAACACTTTATGAAGGAACCAAAGGAACGTCCCTGTCAAGGAAGGGGAAATTAATTGGAAATTAGAAATTATGCTTCTTGTCGTAAATTGTAGTTGAAAGTTTACCTTGCAGGCCGATAGCTACTGAAAATATTACAATAGATTTGGAACTCTCTATTATACGAGGCGAAAAAGGTCCACCGAAATTGTTTATATTAGTTGCAAGCTTTCAAAAAGTTATTTAAAATCCTTAAAGTACAGACTTTTATATAGCATTAAGCCTGACCTTTTACAAAAGCAACGTAGACAATTTTAAATCACCGAATATATCAATATTTTCTTCACAATTCCCTGTACAAAGTTTTTACGGTGGGGCTCTTTAGTTTGGGATCTTAAAAAATCAGGATCACTAATTTCTTTGAAAAAAAATTCTAATTATTTTGAACATGTCAATTAAAACAGGTGCGAAATTTGGGCTCTGTTCTTTTCTGCACTGCGTGAGGAAAAAATTCCAAAGTTGACATAATTTTCCAGCTTATCATACCCGATCAGTCGAGTTTTACCCGTAATTTGATCACGTCACGGTCAATTTACTTCAATAATCGTTTGTTAGCCTGGGGCCAAAATCAGAGTGTATAAAGGAGTGCAACGACCTATGATGTAGTTTCCAACTCGCAGACCTTCGATATTTAGTTTAATAGACATTTGTCCTCATTCCTTTATCAAAATAACAAAAAATCTTGCAATCGAATCTAAACATGGCAACCGTTGAGAATAAACTTCGGCCATTTACTTCATTGTATTGTTCTTTTTATAACAGTATTAAGGTAAATAGAAGCTTAACATAATTATCATATTGTAACAAAACTAATTAAGCGTTTTATAATTCGAATTTCATTTCAAATTAAGTTTTATATAGGGATCTGGGATGGCCACGTCGCAAAATTGTGTAACAGTGTAAACAATTTCAAACTCAATAGCTGGTCCAAAAAAATGTCCCAAGACCATTTTTGTCCTTAAATTTGTGAAATGGTACGACCATTGTCTGGGGTGGGGGGGGGGCAGGTCATGCTTTTACTCAGTTATATAACTTGTATTGGGTGAAAATAATGTTCGTGCGCAAAGAAGGTTGGATGTAAATATTCAGGCCTTATGGGTTTGCTGTAATCAGCAGTATTGTAAGAACAGAATCCTTGCCCCGGATTGAAAATGTGCTTAAAGTATTTGCCCTCGCCCTTATACGCTATATTTTATTTGACTCGGCCGTTCGGTTTTTCCGCCTGCAGGTAACACGCCTGCTTAAGGGCGTCCGTTAGTTCGAGCGGCATGTATGAATTCTCGAACTCCCCTTCTCAAAGGTTGTGCCGCGGAAAGAATTGGCACCAAGTATTTCCGTCCTTGGGGCACTAGTCCTCTAAAAGGGGCGTCTCTGATTGTTGGGGATGTATACATTTACAATCCGTCCAGAGGGAGACGTTAAAGACGCCTCGTGTTTAGGAAATGCCACGTCCTAAGCACGCTAAAGACCCTTGAAACAGCTCTTTTTAAGTGGTCAGTAGGAGGCCAGTTACAAGGCTAAATTTTCCGCCCCTATTCAACCCGCAATTTTTCCAGTGACAGTCTCAAAGTCCCTTCCTTACCGGTCCCTTTGTTAAAGTCTACATATTGATTTATTGTTTGCTAACTTGTTTCCGTCCTGAATATTCATGAAATATTTCCCACTGGACGTTAAACAACAATCCATCAATCAATCAATATTTGACAAGGAAAGACGTGAAGTTAAAGTCAAGGACTTCAACACACCTCAGCACAATAGTCCAAGAAACTTTTAACGTGTTTTGAAATCATCCCTTTAGAATAGTTTAATTACCTTTCTTGAACCGCGTTAATGTACCTAGAAACTGATCAATAGTTTGGGATGATGATAAAATCGACTGAAATATTTTTCCCGAAAACTTTTATAAATATGGTATCAGGATCCAGAAAACCGTTTTTGTTCCAGGCTTCTGGGCTTTGCAGGATTTTTTATTCATAACTTGCGATTTTCTTGGGTAATAAGGTGATTTCAACACAAATTTTACACATTTTAAAATCCAATAAAAGTACAGTCAGTCAATGCATCAGTCGAGCGGTGATTATTGTTGAAGACTTGCTGTAAAGTTTTGGTTTACAGAAGAATTATGTCGTAAAATTCACACTTTTCCATCTTTGTTTACTTGCAAGCGTCATGTCGGTAACTATGCACGATTTTGAAGAGTTCACCTCATGAATATTTAGAAGAGAGTTAATTAGAGTGAAGTAGCTTTCAGCCTGCTTGAGAAAATTACACAGCTTAGTCCAGAAATGGACGTTTGACGCTATTGTTATTGGCTTTATTCAAGGTTTACCCCTTTGAATAAATCTTTGTAGTATATTTTTAAATCTGGGTTATGAACCGAAAAGATATCAGCAAGGTAGGTAAAATTTACTTTCTAGAGATAACAACTACAATGCCTGCTTCGGATGCTGACTAAGACCTATATTTCAGACATAAACGGCTTGATTAGGAAACAAGGTTAAAGTCCATTTCATTTCACGAATGCGTAAGAGTTAAAAATAGAATGCTACTGGACGAGTTAAGCGTAGCGAGCGATGGCTGTATTACAATCTCTAAACTCAATTAAAAGAATTAAGAGTTCAAATTTTGCATGAATAAGTTTTAATTATTACACTGTTTTTCTTGTCATTTTAAGACTTAGCAAAGATAGCCAAATTTTGATATAAAGTGCAATATAACACTTTTTGTGAAAGATCAAATATGGATCCATAATTGTTTGGAATATTCAGACAAGACATGATTAGTCTATTGTTTGTTTTCAGATTGACTCAGTAACAGTAACTATTTCCCATTTAGTTCTATCTAAAGGCGCCCCTGTCCTGGAAAACAAGAGTATACAACAGCTGTTTGTATCATACAACATCTTGGGAATACCACCAGACGAACAAGAAACTCCATTTTCTGTTCCTAAACCAAAGGCAGATCAACAAGTTACATTTAACTTTAGTAAAAGTAAGAATTAAATGATTATTAGATTGAAAGTACACGCAATATCTAAAAGTAAGTCTACAGAAGAAGAAAAAGTTAAAATTGAAGTAATTGTTGTTCTAACCTGGTTGATTGTTTGCAATTATAAAAAAAATCATATTAGGTATTCACAAAAAGCCAGATCACAATGTTGTTAATAGGTCATATAAATGAGATTTAGTAGAACAACAAGACTAGGTGTCTTTCGATAGAAAGAAACAACTTACCCTTCCAGACAAATATTGTCCATCCTCGACGTTATGGTTGGTTCTGTATTGTTCATAAATATTTGTTTATTTTTATCATTGTATAATTTTTGTCGCGTTTTGTCTTGTTCTTATTCTTGAGGTCACCCATCTTGTCAAACTTTTTGAGTCTCTCACGCTTTCTCGTAGAATATTGTTGCCATAAGTGTTGATCATCACTGACCACTAAATCTTTTTATTGACACGTTTGATATATTCTTAATGTATCGAACTAACTTATCCATCCAGGACAAAACCTCTGTTAAGCATTTTTATTTGTAGCTTTTGATGTTGATATGGCTCATAACTACTCTAGGCGACAACACTTAGCTGCGATGTTGTTACCAGATGACCCAGATGAAGGAAGGTGAGTGGTGTTCTTAGATTTGTTAGTTAATACATTAACTACTTTACGGAGTTCGTGGATTCCAAGCCTTTCTTCCTTTTGTTTTCATTTTATCTTTTAGTTTGTTTCAAATTTGTCCTGTCTCTTTGCACTTTTAATCTTTTACATTGGTATTCTACAGTGGACTTAATAAAGGTTTGAATAGTAATTGCACTAAAATGAAACGATGTTCTTTCTCTTTAAAAGTCAACAAGATGGTTCTTCAATCAGGTTATGTGAAGATGCGTAGTAGTATAGGTCCATGCTGAATGTTTACGTTTGTTTTTTATTCATTCGTTCATACTATTATACCATTTCCCTTCATTGGGTGACATTTTATACAGTTAGAATTCCTTTTTAGTGAAAATACTTCCAATTCCTATTAAGCGATAACTTATTCTTGCACCATTCGAAATTCAAATTTATGTCTAAATCATCCACAGCCTTTGTATCTAGTTATGTAATGTACATGTATGATATATTTGCTTATTGTTAGTAGTAATTGATAAAGAGCACGATAAAACAATTAATTTCTATTTCTTTTTCGAACTTGCCGTACCTTACCTAATTCTAAGTAAACATAGCTCCTTTTTGACCTGCATAACATCATGCACGTATATGTACATTTAATTAAGTCATTGAAGTGGAAAATGTAAACGTTGCTGGTAATAAGAACTGAAGCATCCTTTTTTGAAAAGTTAAAATATCTTTACGCTTCAGGATGGTATAATGTAAATCAATTATTTATATGCAAATTTGACCAACACTAGTAAAGCATAAAAAAATCCGTCAAATCTTAAACTCCACTTTATTTTAAAGATCGATCTGTACCAATCATTTCGTACACCTATTGCAACCAAGATTTCCAACAACAAACACGTGTTGAAGAATCAACAACTACAAGTCAAAACCTCTGGACTACATTTATGCAAATTCCCCATTCAAATATAGTCCTGTCGGCCACGTGATTACTGGTGACCTTAATATTGTCGAAAACATTTCTCTGCAAAAAATGTTTGTCAAAGGGCCAAAGTTCTGTGAACCTGAAGTTCAGTTTCAAGATCCTTATGGATTCTGTCTAGGATTATGCCCGAAGGAGAGAAACTACAAACACTTTCCGAACGGTTGAAGGCTGTGAGTTAGTTGATACTAATACGAATTCACAAGTCAAAAAGATCTAATAATACATACGCGAAATCGGTCTTCAAAAATCCGAGTATTGCCTGACATCTCTGTTAATGACAAATACTGTAAACCAACTTTCTTTCGCGGGCTATAAATTTTCGCGGTAGACTTACAAATCGCGAAAATTTATATCCTAGAATAAGTCGACTGTTTTCCGAAAAAAAATCATATCAAGCTGATGATGGAGATAATTACCGGAAGAGCATGTATGGGAGAAATTCACAACTTTACTCTATGCTAATGCCTATACATTTACTCAATTTACTCTGAGGAAAATCAATTTTTATTTTCATCAACAACATTTTGAGCACTGCCTGAGCAGTTTTTTAAATGTTCACGATAAGTGATAAATTATGCTTGTTTGCATTAAAAGGTAAAATTTGACTGTTTATACAATTTGATTTAAAAATAAATTATTCCTGATTAATAATTACTAATTGATTAGGCAGGTTAAAATTCGAATGATTATTAAGATTTGGATATACTATCTGTGTCTTATTAAAGCATTGGCTATTCAGGAGTGCACATGTTTATTTTATAAAAAATATCCCGACCGCGAAAATATCCCTCCACCGATTTAGAATTCGCGAAAATAAATCCCCGCTTTCATTGTTATTAACCACTCTGCTTCTAACGAAATGTAATCTGAAGATGACATTTGCAGAATGCGCTATATTTCTTGATTGACAACATTTTTGTAATGTTTGGCAGACGTGGGTTTCAACAGAATGTGCGCATTCCTTCTTGCCGATTTATTACTTTATTCGTATGAAGCTGACTTTATGGAGAGCCATCTGCAGGAAAAAAAGTTTGCTCAATCCTTTGGTTTCACGTTCCGCTATATAGATGATGTCCTTTCACTGAATAGCTTTAAATTTGATGACTATGATGATCGCATCTATCCCATTGAACTTTAAATCAAAGATACTACAGATACAGAAATGTCTGCTTCATACCTAGGCTTAAATTTAGAAATTGACAATAAGGGTGGGTTTACTACAAAACTTTTCGGCAATAGAGATGACTTTGATTTGTGCATTGTTAGCGTTATTTAATGTCTAGCGACATTCCAGCCGCACCTGCATACCGAGTGTATATTTTTCAGCTGATACTGCTCCACGGCGTGTGCTTCCTATCAGGATCTTATTGATAAGGGTTGCAGCTGAAGAAAGCTACTGAACAAGGGGTTTCTCGGGGAAAGATAAGATTCATTACTCCGGAAATTTGTGTCGGCTTCATTATTTAGTTGACTGGTATGAAATATCCATTTCACAAATGACAATGGATATCTTCCCACTGTCGTGACTACAAATCCGCTCCTATACCGGTTGTGACTAACATCGATTTTGACTATACAGCGGCATTGACTACTGAGTAACACGACGGATGCCACTAGTGGAGCAGGAGTTGCTTACCCCTCTGGTAAACCTGACTCACCCTGGTTTTTGTAGGGTTCATGTTACTCTAGGTTTGGTTTTCAGTATGATGTTGTGATTTCTATATTAGTTTTTTGTTTCATTGTTTTGGCCATGGTATTGTCTGTCTTTTGACTTAACGATTTCTGTCTGTCCCGTTGGTATTTTGCAATACCTTATAGCAACTGAATGGAGTCCCAACTTATTTAAAGTGAAGACTGGGTTAACACATTGATAATAACATTCACAAGTAAATTAATCATGTATATATAATTTTGAACTGGTTGATGAAATTTGCTTTCACATTGTTCATGAAGTTCATACTATTTATTCATAATACAGAATCAGGTTCACAGTGGTCAGTGAAGTTGACGATGAAGAAGCAGAATGTGAAGACATTGGTATTGCTTTCGTCAGCGTACGGGATATACTTTTCAATCAACAGGATGTAGTAGATCAAGATATTCCATGTAAGTAAATCATGAGGAATTTTAGCAACATTTGTTAATATGCTATTTTTAGAGAAATAAGACACAGACTAATTGATTTTCTGGGGGGCTGGTATGCGGACAATGCAGTAATTCTTTTTTTTGCCTGCTTCGCGCCAGATAATTTTTCTTATGTATAGTTAATGAAAGAAAATAAAATTTCTTTGGAAAATTAATTTTTTTACAATGGCTAGACAGTGGGCCAGAATATTTTTATCACTCCAGGTTTAGGCCAGATTATTTGACAAAAATCAGGGTCTGAAATATATTTTTTTAAATCCCAGCCCCCTCCCCAGAAAATCAAATTATCCGTGTCTCTGGGGTGTTTTCATATCATGAGATGTTTTCTATCAAAACATCATTATTTATATTTTCCATTGTGGTTTTATCCCCCCTCCAAAAAAAAATACAATAATTTATCATCTGAATGTCAATAATATACCTGTTGTAACTCCAAAACACTTGATTTAAGTCATCTGTTACAACCATTCGTATGATACACCTATTCAAGAGTTCTTAGTAGTATGTTACACCCATGCTTTACCAGTTTATGAGTTTAAACCTTATTGTAGTCGAATGTTACACTTAATAACAATAATTTAGGAGATAACAATTTATCTAAGTCATTTGTTAACCCAGGGGTAAACACTTGATACTAGTTGTTTATTACACATACTAAGGAGTTAAGACTTAATTCTAGTTTTATGCTTAACCCATTCAGGAGTTAATACTTTATCTTGGTCATTTGAGGAAGCAACATATAATCAAAGGGCCATACAGAAGGGGAAAGTCGACAGACGTTTTAAACACTAACAAGACGGCACATGACATATATACATATAAAAATAAAACAAAAACTATGAACAATTTGATCCCAACCAAAAACACCGGGGATGAAATCAGGTGGTCCGGAAGGGTTAACAATTCCTGCCTCTTTAAAGATTGGTATTATAATTTCAGGGTATAGGGGAAGGTTTCATTGAATCCCAACCTCCCAGTGAGGAAAACGAACAGCCTGTTTTAGGTTTACTCCGCAAATTCACAGGGAAAGGTCCGTCTTCATCTGTATGAAATGACCAATAGTGGATTGGAAATATATGGTCCAATATGGAATATATTTTACTTTTTGTACAAGTTTTAAACTTTTCTCACAATAGAATAAACTAGCAGAATATGGAACATCCACAGTAATGCATCTTAATTTAATATTTGTTCTTTGTTTCTTAACAGTATTTGATGCTAATAACGGGAAGGAGAAGATCGGAACACTTAATGTAACCGTCCAGTGTTTCAGTGCCTTGAAAGCTGTGCTGAAAGAAATTGAACTGAAGGAACTTACAAAAGCTAGGCGAATTTCCTATAAATAGTCAAGATTAAATCTGACGAAATGATGATGGCAGTTCCCATAAATATAACGCCTTGTGATTGAAAGTGATACTCATAAGAAAGATTGTTTCTTTACAAATAGTACTTAGTCATAGATGAAGACAGGTTAAAATGTCAATGAAATGAATTAGTTCATAGTCATAGATGAAGACAAGTTAAAATGTCATTGAAATGACTTAGTACATGTATTTTGAAGGTTATTTACAAAATAGAAATGCTGTATATATGTAAAATAATTAATATAGCCGCAACTTTTTGGTTGCTAATTTTTTTTTAAAAAGTAGACCTGAATAAAGGGAGATAATTTTGAAGTTTAAAGTGAAATTTAGGTATTTACAATTGTTGATTTTTTTATTTTGCCAAGAATTTGTTTGATAAAAGAGAAATGCAAGTCACTGTTTTTTTAAGAACTTACTTGTTTCATGCCTGCAGAAATCTAGTGAACTAAGGAAACAGCTCAAGAGATGCATTGCACGACCCAGAAAATATGTGGATTGTGTCTTTCTGACATATATTCCATATTCTGACTTTGAAATAAATTAAGATTCCCAGCCAATGAACCCTTTGTTTTTTTGATTGATTGAATGTTGCTTAATGTCCAGTGGCAAATATTTAGTGCAATCAGGATAAGAGCATATTGATGAATGGCGAAGAATAAATTCTTCTTTGTACTAGACCAACATGCTGAGCCAGAATTTTAACATGCAAACTCATGAAAGCAACAGTTCACAAGAAAACATGTCACTTTACCTAAACACATTTTGCTGGCTCTAGGCCGACCAGTCTTACCCAAGAACCAGCCAATACTAATATCTTTAGTTTGACCAGTCGGGGACCCAACATACGACTACTATACCTGAGGTTAGCATGCTTACCATTATTCCATGGTCTTCTTAATGCTTTAGACATGTCATATGTAATTTTTATTCCATAATGTTAAATTTCATAGTCCCAAACGCCTGATTTCCTAGGACTTCGATGAAATTTAATCATAATTTAAAAGAAACGAAATTAATGTCCACAAAAAATTGGAATTCAAATGGTATAACAGAGGTGCTTCCCAAGCGGAGCATGATACAACCGCAGCACATTGAAATGTGAAAGGTGAACAAAAGACCCTATGGATAAGTGTGAAGACAGTATTTTGTTGGACACAGTATAGAGCTGGACACACTAAAGTGCTGGACACAGTAAAATGTTGAACACAGTGATATGACTAGATAAAAGATCATTTTAACTCATATTATCCTCAAAGCTGGTGTCACTTTGTTAATTTTTTCATAAGGAAACATTTGGAAAAAAAACTATCAAAATCATATTAAAAATAAAAACTTTTCATATTATATGAAATGTAATTTCCCTCCCCCACTACTTTGACCCCTTTTAACTCAAAAACGGCAAAAGATAGATAAATTTGTTGACATATTACTGAAAGCGCTTATTGAGAGGAATTAAATGCAAAAACAAATATTTCACATCTCCTGCAAAATCGCATTTTTTAAAGCCTTTGACCCCTTTTATACAAAAACAGTAAATTTTACAAAAAATGCTTGCAGAAACTTTTATTGCATTTTTATGAGGAATCATTTGCAAAAAACCCCATCAAAATCGAATTGAAAATATTTTTTTCCATATTATACCAAATTAAAAACGGCAAAAGATAGAGAAAATCTGTTGACTAACTACTGAAAGCTCTCACTGAGAGGAATAAACTGCAAAAAACCTCATCAAAATCTGATGAAAATAAAATTTCACATCTCCTGCAAAATCGCATTTTTTAAACTCTTTGACCCCTTTTATACAAAATGGTACATTTTACAAAAAAAATGCTTAGGGTAACTTTTATCGCATTTTTCATAAGGAATCATTTGTAAAAAAAACCATCAAATCCGATGAGAAATTTAAAAGTTTCAAACATTAAGGTGTGGTCATTTTTGGACTCCTCATATCTCAATAACAATAAGAGATAGGTCATGACGCTTGTGGCCTTTTATGTTTACTTTTTCTTGCGAAATACAAAGAAAATACAACAATTAAATTGGACAAGAGTGGTGATCTTGCATTCAAATAAAAAAAACAATTTGGCCCTTCCCTTTCCTTAGGGCAAGGTGAGCTAATGATAATGGATTGAAACGTTTAGATTATTTTTACAGAATTATTTCCCTTAGGTGTTGGGTACCCATTTAAGGGGTAAGCGACCAACGTCACCAAACTGAATTTCAATTATTTAATTATCTTTATATTCGGAGAAGATATTGACTTTGAACAATAAAAAAAAACATTTGAATTAAATTTCAAACTTAAATTTCACAGAAAAATTTCAAAAGATATATAGCACCTACATCATCAAAAACCTTGATCATTGAATTGCATTAACGTTAATATCAAATGATACATGATTAAAACGTCAATTCTCTATGTCAGGCTTTCATGGAGTGTGATTTTTGAGCTCTATAAAATTACTTGTGCATTTTGCCTTTGTATTTATTTTTGATAAAAAGAAAATATTTTTCCACAGTTAACGGTTTATGTATCACGCTATGAAATAATATTTTACATACTATTTTCTTCCCCTGAATATCTCTATGGAGATTTAGCAATGAGGGTCGACCATCTTTATTTTGGGCGGGATCGCTTAAACTTAACCCAGATAAAGTAATTAAAAAAACTGTGCACATTTTTTTTTGTTTGGACATTCTCTTGCAATTCATGTAAGAAGTATTACTTTTAAATTTTCATTTGGATGCACCTCAAACCATTTTTGCATATTAGCTAATCCTAGTTTAATTACTTAATTATTATGCAGCGTTGACAATGTTTCATTCCGGGTTCACGCTGGCGAGTGCGAAGATCCGCTTCTGGAACATGATATAGAAATCGTATAACTCATATGTGTTTAAAGAAATTGTGCATGATTTGGTGTTTCACGAAACGATGACTATATACAAACTAGAACAAGACAAATCATTTTCCATTTTAATTACAGCACTTTCTCCAGGACTCTCTCGATATATCTTTTATAATTACAATTAAAATTATCCATTTAATTATAAACTGGTTAGACGATAACGTTCGTAAAATATATCATTAATCCAAAGTGTTGATATTTTATACATCTTGCCGTACTAAGTAGAGTATCCTTTCCTAAACCCCGGCTATTCTAGGGGTGGTCGAGTATTTAAATATCCCACTCAACGCACGGACGTCCCTTTAGCAGGTGTTTCACCTGCAGGCAGAGGAAACGAACAGTTTGTTTCCAATTATTATTGATTTTGTCATTAATATATATTTTATAAATATTACTGGAACGATTTTGAATTTTAGCACTTAGGATATGTTTAGAACGTTATTAGATAAGACGCGTCTTAGCAGCTTCGAGACACATTGATAACTTAATGATTTGCTTCTGTTTTAGCTGTAGTGTCTTACTATTGACATTTTCACTCATAAATAATCTCGTAAGATATAAATACTACTGTTGTTTGATAAACTATGCGATTAATGAAATTTGTCCATTTAAGAATATATTTTTTTATCTCTTAAACATGATAAAATAGACGAATCATCTAGTTAGCTGATATTGTAGAATTGACGAGCATGCCATGTATATTTGATCAACTACGTGTAAAGATATCCATGGTACTGAATGTTAGTGTATTGTCCTGAACAGTAAGATAGACTTGCCGTAAACAAGAATCGTAGAATTACACATGCATATATTTACTTTGCTTTTTAAAATTTTACCTTTTGATAACAGTGGCCATATTCAAATTATAAGGAAATAAAAAATACCTTTCAGAAATATTTGTTTTATCATATTCAATTTATTCTGGACAAAGACAAACGTCTTGCGAAATTGAATCGCTGTAAAGTATCTTCTTGAAAAATGGATTCCGTATTTAAAATAAAACTATAATTTAGGCTTAAGTATCCTGACTTTGCAATTTCAAAACAATTTGTTTTTAATATACGACAGTAATTGGAAATTGAGCGAGCATTAAAATAAATAAAATGACACATGAAAAATATAAATGAACAAAGAATTCGCAATATGTATTAAAACAATGTTCACTGTGATATCTTTTAAGAAAATGAAGCTTGAAATGTTTAAATAATCTTAAATTGATGGGAAGTATAACATGCATATGTGATAGAAATATCACTCGCAGGTCTGATGTTTTATTTATTCGAACTATTGTGTGGTTTTCCAACAGGTAATTAGATTGATTCATTGAATGTTGCTTAACGGCCAGTGGCAAATGTGTTCATATTCAGGACGAGAATAAATTAATGAATGAAACTTGCTCTGTACTAGACCGACACGGTGAGCCGGACTCACGAAAGCATCAGGCGGATATTTAGATACTTATATTGATTTGTTGTAAAAACTGAGAACTGAGAATTGTGGAAAAATCTGTGATTTTATACAGTTCCGACGAGGCCAAATACGGTTATGAATAGTTACCACAAACGTATTATTTCAGTCTGTTTTCAATAATTGGTCTAAGAAATCGATTTATTATCACACAGGATTAAATGGTTTACCAAGGTACATAAAAACACAATATTGATAGAATATTAGGTAGCTTTGCAATTTTTCTACCTTTCAACCTGTTGGTAAAATATGGAGTATTTACGCACAGAACAACAGCACACGCAGTTCGCACAGTTGACAGAACTACAAACTGATAGCAATGAATAATTATAGGATTTAAGAAACATTATAAGTCGCCGATAAACGTATATCTACAGTCAGTTAAATTGTCAAAATAATCTAGTCTGGAGCAAATTAGCACAAAGACTTCCAACGAATGGGGCGGACAGAAATAGTTAAATTAAAAGACGGACAATTTCATGGCCATAAGATACGGTGGACGGACGTAGATACACACACACACATCAGTAGACAAAACGCTGCACATAAACTAAAGCGTAATGCATACCCTAGGCAGGTGCGGGAGAAGAACACTTCCCAGAATCTCTCAGAAGCGGAGTACGACATATTTGAACTTTTTGTATGGCTGTCACCTAGACAATCATATCACATCTCCTTTTATTATACTTATTTGGTATATAAAATTAAATATGTTTAATGATTTTTCAATAAATTAAGAAATGATACAGTATGAAATTTTTGCAAATTAATTTATAAATTAACTTAGAGAACATCTATATTTTTGTACTATTGCTACATTCAGACGGACAGGTAAAGGTTATT
>JAULBM010312302.1:0-14023 GCA_032357055.1 Geukensia granosissima | reverse complement strand
AAACATTTAACTGAAACCAGAGAGTTAAACATAATAAGTGATTACAAATCAACCAGTCATACAATAACTGCTTATTTGATAAGATGAGACATTTAATGTAGGGGAGAGAAACTAGAATTATTAAACTAGGGTAATTCTAAACTACAGAAACAAAACAAAAATGTTTCAGACAGAATTCAAGAATTTGCCAACTCTAACATGTCTAATGAACCCTATGGGCACTTATAACAATCAGTGTGGTATTTGTTTAATTTTTTTTTAAATTTCATAAAACTACAAAAAAAAAAACTTGTCAAATATCTGCAAGCAGTTTTAGAAATGATCTACCTCAAGCAAGAACATTTGCAACCAACTCTTAAAAAAAAATCCTTTAACATCTATAAGAGAGGAGAAGGTACACATGTATTTGTATTGCCTAATGATCAACACCAAATAAGTTATCTAACTCTGCCAATTTTTCTATCACTACTTCATCAGGTAGTTGCTGTTTTTTCCTTTTCTTTGCATCCCATCCATTGTCTGCAGCTTTCTTGGTACGTTTTTTAATTTTTGAGGGCATTACAGTCTCAAAAGCGATCGATCTTTTGAAACGTTTTTTACTCAATAATTGATCAGGATTTTTCAGCTTATCAGGACATTCAAAAATTGTTTCCCATACTCTTTCCTCTGGTCTTTTGAAGTTTTTGTTTCTATAAATATCCTCCACGTTCTCCTCCTTCATTTTTCTTTTACGTGTAGGTTTATGTGAGGCACTCTCATTTGTATTTGGAGAACTATTTTCATCTACAGAATTAGCACAGTCTGAAAAACTCTCAGATTCGTTATTTCTATAACCTTCACCTGCTTGGTAAATTTCTATAGACCGTCGCCTCACTCTTGTTGTTCGGCGAGAGGGAACACCTAAGTCTTCCTCATTTGAGTTCTCAGACACAATTTCTGTCAGTGTATCTACTTCTGTGGATTTCCTCCGAGACCGGCTTTTTTTAACCGATGGTTTTTCCTCATCCATTGACAGGAATTCCTGAATTTTATCAAAGTCAGCACTTTCTATATGATCCATTAGAATACTGCTCTCTTGGCTCACCGTAGCAACATCTTCAGTGTTAGTAACCATGGTTGCCTCCTCATTGACCTCTGAAAGATGGTCTAGATCAAGAGATTTTTCCTTATTTGTAGAATTTTTATTAGGTGAACTGTCTTTTATTGAACCACCTTCTATTAAAGTATCATGTTCTTCTCCAGAAACGAATATATGTCCAGAGGTGCTTTCAACTGAAATCTGTGGATCTGTCAATATGGCTGCTGACAGCAATACAGGATCAGCAGACCTTCTTCTTCCTGCTGCACTTTTTTTCTTTTGCCTCTTATCAGTGTTGGTTTTTAGACTTTCTGTTTCATTCTTCTCCTGTTCTAGAGGAAAAGTGGAATCCTTTAGATTTTGTGCATCGGATGATTTATCATTTTTACAAATTTGTGCAGTTGAATTGGGACCAGTGGACCTACATCGAGAAATCCCAGCCCTTTTCGTACTTCCTTTTTCTGCATCAACAGAATCATTTTTTGTTTCTTGATCATTATCTTCTTTCTCTGTTTTTCCCAGGTCTTTCATCAAAATTGTGGGGTCTGCTGATCGACGCCTTGGTCTTCCTCTTTTTTTACTTTTTTCTGGAATATCTTCAACTGCTGACCTTTGAAAAGCAGAAATGTCTCTTGTACCACAAAAATCAAATTCATCTTTACTCTTCTTGCTACTGTCTTCCATAATTTCTTTCAAGAATTCACTTTTTGATTTATTACTTTCAAAACTATCAGCTGACTTATCTATTTCTCCTTCAGTTGAAATTTCACGAGTAGGTTTTGAATTTTTATTAGTTGAGGCTAAATTTGTCTTTTTTGTTGTATTTTTCTGTTTTTCTTTTGGGTGTTTAGAGGTTGAAGTCTTTAATACTGTGAATTCTTTACTTTCAGATTTTGCATTATTATTATTGTTTATCAAAACAGATTCCATTTCATCACAAAAAGGCTCGTTCAAAGTTTCTCTCGAAGTTTCATTGCAATTTAAATCTGCATCATCTGAATAATTTTTATTCTCTTCAGTGTTATTTGAATGATTAGTGTCAGTTTTACTTTGATTTTCACACAAACTAAATTGCTCATTTACATTTCTTGGAGAATTTTCTTGATCCTTTAAACAGTCCTGACTACCTGTATCACAAGAATTTTCCTGTGAATTCTCATGGTGCTCATTTTCACTTTCAAAATTAAAATCTAATTTTGTTTCACAGTTACTGTGCAAGTTGTTAACATCACCGTCTTTTTCATCAAGAGAACAAATTTTGTTGCAATCAGTACCTAATTCTTGCATTGTATTTTCAAAGTCTGATGGTTTATTTTCTGTGTCATTCTCTGGGCTTCTCCTAACAACATTTGCGATTTTGGCTGCAAGAGATTTACAGATTGAGAAAAATCTAGAAGTTTCTTTCTTATCTTGTTCTTTTCTCTCAGCAGAATTCTCTGTGTTTGTTTTTTCCTTCTTTCTGGCCGACTCTTTCCTGGAAGAAAATTGTTTCGGTCTTTCAGTTATAGCTTTCTTGTTTTTTGTTGATGACTGTACTTTTAAACACTGTTCAGATATTTCTCTCTCTGAAGGTGATGAAGGTGAAAAGTCTTCTGTTTCAAAATGAGGCTGTGATGGAGAGTAGGGAGTTTCTGTATTGCTCCATTGTAAATTCAATGATGGTGTTGAGAAAACCGGTTGTGACGGAGAATAAGGCACATAGTCACTTAGTTTCAACATTGCACATGGGGTTCTAAATTCATTTTCAGTTTTCGAAACTGTAGGAGTTTTTGGGCTGCGGTCTTTGTGTAAATGTTTCACAGGGAGCAAAGGACTCTGACACAGGTTTTCCTCATTATTTGGTCCAATAAATATGCCCTCTGGATATTCTGGGCTTTCAAATTCTGTTCTAACAATGGAATCATCCCCAAAGTTTTCTTCATTTTCACTGTCCTCTGTCTGTTTACCTACAATTAAACGATGTTACATTACATTGATTGATTAATTGTTGTTTAATGTCCAATGGCAAATATTTCATGCATATTAAGGACGAGAACAAGTTATCAAACAATAAATCATAAAAAGTCTAGCTGGGGGGTTAGGCCTGGGAATTTTATAGCCATAGGATACCAAAGGACTAGGTACATGTACGTTAAGCCCCATATTTAGCCCAAATTTTAGATTTTGTGACACAATAATAAGTTGTTGTGAAAATGCTGTTTAATGATCGTCTATTAATAATTCATTACTTTTTCTTGCATACTTTTCGTCATTTCGACAAAATGAAAGGGTATATTCGACTATTTTGACAAGAATTTAACATCTTCGATAAAAATACTCAATTTTTGAAGGTGTTTTTGTTAAAAAAAGATATGATCGCACCAATACATTTCGAAAATATTTTATCCAAACATTTGTATTTGATAGATCTTTAATTGTGCAAAGTTTCGTTGTGATGTTTTAGAGCGATCTATATGAAAATCGACAAAATAGTATAAAATATTGCATCAAATTTATCAATCCCTCAGTATTTTCACATTTAAAACATTTTCTCTGTGTCATGTGACCATTGTAGAACTAATTTAACTAAAAATTTTGTTGGATTTTCTTTTTGTAGATATTATTCAATACGAAAAAAATATTATAATAAATATTAACAAATTTTCATTTTTTAGGGAAAATTCTTGGGCCAAAACGACCCTCGTCCTTTATATGGTTATTATCAAATGAACATAAAGAAATTATTTCATTAATAACTATACTGTTAGAAGATTTGTTCAAAGGAAGAAAATGTATACAATCTTAAGGTATTAGATGTTCATGGGTTGTCACTCCCTTTAGCTGAAAAAAAATCAGTGTGTCTCTAAAGTTCCTTATAACGATGATCTGTGTTGTCTTAATTTTGATGTCATAAATTTACATTTTTGTTTCTTTATTTACACCCAATTAACAAATCATATGTGTACAAGTTATTTTCTTTATGTAATTGGTTTATCGTGTTAAGTACCTTACTCCTTGATTGAAAAATAAAATATCTTTTATCTTGTTCGGATCAAATCAAGTCAGAATAACTTTAAGTATGTGTAGGTAACTGAGTATTTTGTCTGATTTATGGCTAATTGTTTGGTTGTAATCTTCAAATTTCATTGTTTAATGTGAATTAGTTTTTAAAGTTATTCATTTTTCAAATTTCAACCAAGATTATTGTAACCTTGGTCAATTTTGAAAAGTTGGATGAATTCATCTTTCACTAAAATTGTAAGGGAAGAACCTGAAATTGTTTAAATAAAAGACTTCAACCTACGTCAATTTATTCATATGAAAGAAAGACAAACTCCTAGAAAAGCAGCACTAAAGTGAGGTTTGAGCCGATGAAAAAAGTCAAGTTAACCAAGGATGTCTGGTGAAAAAAGTAAATTTATCACTAAAAAAATCGGTCGCCTTTTTGAAACAAAATAACCGCGCCACTAATGACAATGAGTATAAATGCACAGGAGCTTGGGGCATCGCACCCCTATTTCTAAATTGTGGTGTAAAAATTACTTGCGGTTATTTTTTAATATAACAAATTCGATTGATTGATTGATTGATTGATTGTTGTTTAACGTCCAGTGGCAAATATTTCATGCATATTCAGGACGAGAAATACTCCCAATCTTAGTTAGACTAAAAAACCAAGCGACCCGCAGGTTTTTTTTCGATTTATTGTATTATAGAACTGCACGTAATTTTTACACCACAAATGCAAAAAAGCGGGGGTTGTCCAATGCACCCAGCGGCTGTGCGAATTACATCGGTTATAAACTATACTCTATGTCAGGCTTTTGTGGAGCGTGATTTTAGAGCTTTATAAGATTATTTTTGCGTTTCTGCCTTTGCATTTATTTTTATTCAAAAGAAAGAATTATCCCACAGTTAACGGTTTATGTTTTACGCTATGAAATAACGTTTTACCTACTATTATCTGCCCCTGAATTTCTCTAAACGGAGATTTAACATTGAGGGTCGGCCATCTTCGTTTTGGGCTGGAGCGCTTAAGTTTGACCTAGATATGGTAATTTAAAAAAAAAAGCGCACATCTCTTTTTTTCGACATTCTCTTGGGATTCATATAAGAAGAATCACTCTTAAATTTCCATTCAGGTGCGCCTCAAACGATTTTCGTAAGTTATCTTATTCAAGTTCAATTACTTATTTATTACGCAGCGTTGACAATGTTTACTCCCGGTCTCGTGCTAGCGCGTGCAAAGAGCCACTTCCGGCAAAACAAATGGCTGAATTTACAATGTAAAATCCCCGTAAACAATTTTAAACTCGGCTCAGCTTTAAATTCATCGTGATTGCTAAAAAGTATTATTGCAAGTTATTTGCACTTTTTCAATCTACAAAATAAGAATACGGCAGATAGTTTTTCTTTCCTAACGTTTTAGCCGTTCCAACAAACTCTGACATAGAGTATAATAACCAACGCAAGAACACGTAAAGCAAAAATTGGTTACTTTTCTTCAGCACTTTGACTAGCCCTTCATTTTCATGAGGTTCTTTAAATTTCTGTGAAATATTTCGAGTGTTTTTGTCTTCCTCTTCTGCTCGTATGGCCATGACCTTGTTCGATTTTCTTGCCTTTCACAGAGATGTATATATATATGTCTGTGTAAATATCTTTATATGTCAATGTGTATATGCCTGTGCTTGTAATTATGTACTGTGTCTTTCTAACAATCAAGCAACTCTTCACCTCAGTTAATTGTGTAAGTGTACTCTTAAATATTATCCCAATTGGGACCTTAATTTGATTAATCAAAAATTGAATTTAAATTTTGTAATGCATTTTTAATTCAAAAATATCATTCAATTACAGAACGTGCATGGTATAGCTAGAAGCTCTAAAGGAAAATATCCATGGATCGAATACAACGGACAAAGTATAGCCGACACCGAATTTATTATTGAATTTCTGAACGAAACGTTTGGTGTGAACTTAGATGAGAAATATTCAGCACGGGACTGTGGAATAGCAAGAGCTTTCCAAAAAATGTTGGAAGAAAATACATTTTGGTAAGCCTTTAATTTTTATTCATATTCAACAAAATATTAGGGTCCAAGTAACGTAAACTAATAATGTAGAATGAAAAAAATGTTGCATTTTCCTGGAGGCCTGGGTGGCCGAGAGGTCAAGGTTGTTGATTAAATTTACCTGTACAGATCACTGTCCATATCAGCTATACGCCTGAGTGAGTGCCTGACTTAGTAACATACAGAAAGGGTGCGTTCGACTCGCATCACACGTGAAAAGGTTTGTCAGTTACCTGCTCAGATCGGTGGTTCTCTCCGAGCACCCAAGGTTCCTCCACCAATTAAACTGACTGTCGCGATATAACTGAAGTATTGTTGAAAGTTGCGTTATACCACAAAAAATCAAACAAACAAATAAACCAAAAAAACTTGCCTTTTTTAATTAAAAAAAAAACAACAAAAAAAAAAAAACACGCACATCTTATGTTTCCTGTGGTAAACTTGTTTAAATTATTTGTGAAAATTCGATTTTTGATTGACTTCCTTTTTAGGGCAGTAACATTAGATCGGTGGTTATACGATCAACGATGTTCAGGGATGCGATTGATAGGCCTATCATCACTCAAAATTTTCTTTTTCCAACGCCATGTCAAACAGATGGCGCATGCTCATGGTATCGGAAGACACAGCCAAGAGGAAGTTTATCACATACTAGATCGGGATCTTCAGTCGCTTTCAGATTTTATGGGTAAGACAATCCAGAAAATTAAAAAAAAATAAAAGATGTGATATATTTGTCCATGATGCAGCTATCAACCAAATAACAGTCGAAATAAAACTTCTACAGGCGGCATTACCACCTCAACAATAAATCGGGATTTATACCATAAACAACGCTATAAAAGGCCCAGAATATAGAAAACTTGAAAATAAAATAGGACAACCGACCAAATCTATTGAAAAAAAACGGAGAACAGACAACAAAAACAACGACAACCTCTGAACTAAAGGTTCCTGGCTAGGAACAGACTCATAAGGTATTTGGCGGGGTTTAAATAGTTTGTAAGCACGCAACCCTTCCTGAAATCCGGAACATTGGTATTACACAACAGCAAGAAACATGCGAAAACAAATCAGTTGAAATTTATTTGACACAAAAGATTACTCCTTGTTATGTATTCGAAATGGTTACTCACAAGTAGATAGAAAATCTGATGTTTGATAAGGTTGAGCAATGCCGTACTAAAATTGTTACTTATTGCTAATCTTATACAGGTTTTACATATTTAGCTATGAATAACCTCGTATAACACTGCTGAACATTTCAATGTTCCGACCAAGTATCGGCTGCCTATACTACATAAAAAACCCTTCAAGTTCCTTTTCATCTCTGCGTCCAGTAAGTGTACAATTACTAAACTTTCTGTCCTTTTGACTTTGTGCTTTATCTAAATTGAAAGAACTTATCATGCATTACTGTAATGAAGCATACGAACAAAAAAGTGTTAACTATTTTTAAAGTTTAAAAAAAATCACAAGAAGTTTTGGATAAATCACACGCTTTCGAAAACCTTTTGAAACTGTTGATAGTTATGATTTTTCTACTCTTTAAACTATACTTCCACATTATCTTATATAACAGAATTCACATATTTGATTGAATGGTGTTTCGATAAACAAATAAGTGCATTTCCTTTAGTAGAATTTTTCGCTGATGAAAAGACAAATATAAAAGATATACTTACGTGACCTGTGAGGAGATGATATATTCAGTCAATTGCCTTCTTGATAACATTTTTTCCCTTTCGGCAATAAAATTTACAGACATGTCGTAGGAATTCCATTTGGCACAAATTGCGCTCCTTTAATAACAGACTTGTTAATATCAGTTTATGACCAATCTTTACAAGGATCCTTCTAGACCTAATTTGGAAGACAAACTGAACAATACGTGGTAAATAAAGCTCGGAAATTTAAACTTAATTCACATGCTCTTAAAATTAATCTTTATAAATTTATCCGTAGATTATATCGGCACAGCATTATTATTAAATCTTCAATTGTGGTTTTTATTGGTACTTATATTGACTTCCTTGTTCCTTTGCTTAAGACGGAATTATACAGATTATAGTTTTTATAACATTTTCTACTTCCTGTCCATATATTTTTATATTGACATTTGCCAAAATCATGTTTTCTTTGACTTCTATTGATATTTGAACACTAAATCAAAATAGGGTTTTTATTGACACCGTAGTAAAAGAAAACTTGGTTTCCTGATCTGTTGTTTTGGGATTTTGAACTACGTTATCTACTTCAGAAAATATTAACGAATATTCAACAATTACCATTATATTCTTGTGTAGGTATTAATTGTCTGAATTTGCATTTTCAGGAACAAACAAATTCTTATTAGGAGACGAACCCTGTCAAGCAGATTGTGCAGTGTTTGGACAGCTTGCTCAGATATATTGGCACTCATTCGGAAATAAATGTCACGGGTACATCAAAAGTAAGTAAAAAACATCCTACTTATGTTCAGCTCATTTTGTCAGATTTCGAACTCCTCTGGTTTTAAACATTTCATAAAATGAATATTTTTTTGCCCCGTGACCCCACACTTCTCTTTTCATAATTTCTTAAACACAATTTAAAATGCCATTTGAAATTTTTTTAAAGGAATTTTTGTTATTTCTGTCTGTGTTTTCATGGACAGATCATACTTAGACAAAAACCTATGGAAAATCAAGAGAAACCCTTTTCCCGCCAAATTTCAAATCCTTATATCTCAAAAACAAGCACACTGACCTATCAATTTTTCCCGTTTATCTTGTTCAATTGTGAAAGATCTTAAACAAATCATAAACTTTTGAAAACCTTTTATTTTTAATATCACCAGCGATTATCTTTAATTGAAAATTTGAAAAATACTGCCATCATTGAAGCAGCGCCATATAAGTAAAAAGTACATATATGAGAGCGAAGTCCAACATATAAATAAACGTCTGGCAATATATACAGGGAATAAGTTTCATTTTACGAAATATAAATTAATAATGCACTAGACAAAAAAAATAGAGTTAGGTTGAAGATGCATTTCTAGCAGATGGAAGGATTTTGTAGCATTATATCGTAGGTACAATGTACATTAGGGTTTCAAAAACAACCTTGAGTTTGCTGGTGAATCAATTATAGTAATAATTTTGTTTTGGTCAGTTTGGTAGTTTGGAACGCATTTAAAGTTAGTTATCTTATAACAAATAACATTTATATAATATTTCCGTCAAACAACTACGATGTTATTGGCTGCAGGAAAGAACACTTATTTTTTAATAAATTCTTGGTGTTTGGTGCATCTTAAAAATGAAAAAAAAACAGGATATATCAGTTTCTCTCTTAACGTTTGAACATATTTGTTAAAAGTATAAATCCGTATAAAACAAAAGAACATCTTGTAATCACACCAAATCTCACCGTAGACTTTTCGGCGTTTGGTATTTTTTTTCAACATTTAAATCTTCCGGATAATTTCACCTAGACCATGTCAGGCCAAAATTAGGAATTGTGGTCAAGTGTTTGTCTTGTGTAAATATTGTTATGTTATATGTACATGTTTTTTTTATAATATTCAGGTATATACGTAAGAGCGATTATTTTACGTATTTATGATTTTTTATTTGGAGAGTTTATAGCTTTTCACAAGGAGCGGTATACCTCCTTGCGTTGAAGGCCTTGTAGACATCTCTTGATTTGTGTTTTTATCGTGGTTGGAATGCAGTCTCGCTGACATTAACCCCATATCTTTTCATTTTTCATAAATAGAGAAACACACTGCAAGTAAAATTTAAATAATGCATACGTTTTTGACAATTTCATTTGTGAACTGTAATTTGTTTTACGCAATGTATAAGCGACTCTATTTCGTATTTCCAGAACACCAAAATCTGTGTGATTATTGTGAGAGAATGAAGCAAACATTTTGGCCAGACTGGGACCAATGTATAACGAAAGTAATGACTCAAAAAGCTACCAAATAGTTTTAGAATTGTTGAATAGAACACAAAGAAGTCACAAGTAAAATTGATGTCTGTGTAACATAGTCTGTAGACGTAAGAACCTGTTAACAGAGGAGATGCAAACGTTCGTGTCAATACTGAAGTTCCATTTTTTTCAATTTGTAAATAGAACACATTAATTAATAATAATTACAGTAAAAACGTTAAATTTGAGTTCAGTGCAGAAAATTGATAGGAGGGTTATTGTAAAACTGTTAGATTTTCTAATTGAAATCAGTTTTGGACAGCTTGATTGACCAGCAGACGGGTGGTATTCCAATGGGCACTTATCGTGCTTCTCTTTTCGCTGACCTATTTCCTCAGTCATTTGAGACAGACTGTCTTCAAGAGATGTCGTAGAAAAAAGGAAAGCAAGCTAGTCAAAATCTATTATTTCAGCATCCGTTACATTCATAATGTAATGTCCCATACCTTGATTTTCATCTTAAGTTATATAATAGCAGAATGCTTAATAAAAACTATATGACAACCATGATGACTTCTACCTATCAATAATCAACTTTACGTTCATTGGTTGTAACAGTCCAGCTGCACCGGTGTATGACATATATATTTCACAGCGCTTACGTTTTTCAAGAGCATAACTATGTCCAATACAGGAATCGTCTAGACAGAGGTACGTCGTTGATACAGAAACTGCTTAAAGAGGAATATTTTGTCCCCCGGTTGAAGTAAATCACTGAAAATTTTACTTTCGACACCTCAATCTTGTTGACCGGTCTGAACATTCGTTTTACAGATAGAAACGGATCTTTTCATATGATGTTGCGAAGTAACACACTTCCTACACAGGTCACAATGCCTAAATCTTTTTCTGAAATGGCTTATACTGGATTGGAAAAAGGACAGATCAGCCGATGATTTTTAAAGGACAAAAACTTGTTTCTCTCCCAGACCACCAGAGTTCACTCCGATTTTTGGTGGGGTGCGCAGCTAGTGTTCATAGTTTTTTCTTGTTATAACTTTTATATATACAGTATTTGTCATGTTCTTTCTTGTTCTTTTTCTCGAGATTGCCGTGTCTGTCGACTAGTCGTTTGCTTCCTCTTCATTTGTTTTTATCTAATTGCAGCATATTAACACATTGAGCATTTCATGTTTTTTTTACATCATCATAGCAATCAGTGGATGCTTATTTATTGGGGGTAAAAGCTTGAGACAAGCATTTACTTGAATTGGAATATGTCGACGCGGTTAATAAAGACAATTGGCTTGAAGTTCATGCCACAGTAAAACAAAAGAGAACAAATAAGGTGTTATTTTCTCCTATAAATTTAGTAGATTTTTCACAATTTTGGAAAAAAATTGACATTTGGTTACATGTGCACGCTTTGTTTTAATCAGAAACCCTGTTTTGATAACTTTGATATTTTCAGTCTGGTACAAGAATTAAAAACAACTTCCCTGATAATTTTCTAGTATTGTAAACTGTTTAAAAGTTATTTGGATTTTTTTTCATTTTCTAATCGATTAACATTTTTAAGAGAAAAAAAAACAATTACTCAAGCGACCAACATTGAAAGATAGTAAACACTAACGTCTTTCTATGCATTTTACAGAACACCTCCGCTGGCTTGTGTTCAATAACATCCACTAATTGTCTTATCATCTCAAATTATGTCATCGTTGCATTGTATTCTATTATTGTATACGATGCCGATTGTTATCTTATGACATTATTATCAACAACGATTATTCTTGCAGCTATACATATCGCCTTTGAACAAAAGTATGGATGCAGTTTATTTAATGAAATTGGTGATTCACATTAAGTTTGTGGCTACACCCTCCCATTTAGTGGAGATTGTTAGCATTACACACTAAGATATATAACAGATAAGGTCGACCAGCAGTCCAAGAACCCAACGCCGGGTCCATCACGTACTCCTATATCATGCTCCCATCTAATCTAGAATGCCTATATTTAATCTCAAGATTTAACACCGTTTTTCTGACATTACATTTTTGTTACCCCCATTGAAATACGTGACTTGTTCAAAAAGACATATAATTGCAAATAGAACGCACATTCAAATCACGTTTACAAGGTAACAACGGGAATTTATTTCGCATTTAAACATTGAAACGTTAGATATTCGCTTAATGCGCATTCGATAATGTTGTGAAGTCGGCAAAAGATACTACAACTCCAGCTGCTCGACAAGGACAATGACAGTTCCTGCTCTACTAAAGGTACCCGTCGTGTAACTCTGTAGTCAAAACTGATTGTTACCGAATACTCACAATCGGTGGGAGTAACAACCGGTATAAGAACGGAATCAAAGTAACGACGACTGTTGTGAAATTAATATTGATTAATAAAGGCAAGATAGAGACCGAAATATATTCTTTAGCAAGTTTCGGAATTTTCGCTTTAAGATTTAGTTTGGTTCTGAAAAGTCTCCCAACTAAAACCTTGCGTTTTGCGGAATACTCTTAAAAAGGTTTTATTGTGCTTATTAACTATTATAGGTTTCTTTTTAAAGATCTATTTGCACATTTTAACCTCTTTTGATCCCAGTTTGTATAACTCTTTTCGGATTTTTTTACTCTGGGATAGAATCTAGCTAACGGTGCTGAAAATAAAAAAATCCTATTTACATGTTGAAAATAATGTCCAAGAAAACATTGCTTCTGCAAATACAAATAGTTTTCATTCAAAAACATGGACAATAATATCTTCTTCCAGATATAAATCAGTTAAAAGCAGAAATAATGAAATTTGTGCACAGAGATGGGTTTATTTGTATGGGTATAACAATTCCGTATTGACCTATTATAGTTGTAAAGAGATGAATTAATTAATTTAAAAATATTTATTCTAATACAACACACAATACAAAAATACAATTTAGTTAACAAATATAGTATTCGGAAACAAGCCACAGAAGGCTTATGCTTATCCGTTTCCTTGTATAAATATCTTACATAAATATTATACCATCAATTTTACATGATACGCGAAAATGGCGAAACATTTAACGAAGATTTTAGAAAGTTACAAAAAAGATGTATATGTTTGAAGAAGAAGATGTATCTAATAATATCAATAGTAATAATAATAATAATAGTAACAATAAGAAAAAAAAATATGATGGAATGCAAAACGGTAGATAATGACACTACTTAGAAAAACTCTTACTTTTTAATATAAAATTTTGTACTCTTAAAAATATGTCCTTATTTTGATCAGAATTTAAATTGCCTGATCCAAAAAGAGAAGTAAATGAACATTAATTTCAATTGGGTAATCAAGTGTAAAAATAAGTTCGTTCCGTAATGCAGAATATTTATTACAATTAAGTAGAAAGTGAGTCCACAAGGTTGCGAAAAAAGAGATGTTCGTTTAGTGAACTACTGTTCATTCTTAACCTTGCATGTATGATTTGCCCAAGTCTTGTACCAGCATAGTAAAAGTCAGGACACTTTCTATGTTGGTTTTTATGCGATGTTTGAATATGTTTAAAGACGACCAATTTTTCCAAAGTTTTGTTGCTGAAGGTAGAAAGTATTCAGAAAGTTTGTTTTAGTGCGGACTTCTTAAATATTCCGAGATTGGCGGGTAAAATGTGTATCGATTCAGGTAGTAATTTTTGCAAAAATCCAGGAGCCTCATTATTAACCATTTTATAAAACATGATTAATTTATGTTGTTCCCTCCTATGAAAACCTCGATATTTCCAAACAGTAGTAGCGAACAACCTTAAGATTCGAAAAAGAAACGATTTATAAAGGAATTCGAAGATACCAAAGAGGCAGACAAAAAACGTAAGTCGAAAAACAAACAAGACCATGGCTAACAAAATGAAACGAAAGACAAACATAGAACACACAACACTACATTGAAAACTAAAGCTGGAATAACACGAACCCTA